>JAHZND010003423.1:0-14346 GCA_027744115.1 Acrocyrtus sp. NNG-2020 | reverse complement strand
TGACTTTTACAGAAACGAAATGGAAAATTTCTTAACGGAAGATGTTTATAGTCCGCGGAAATTAAAAGAAGTTCACAGTATGCTGGTGCAGAAATTGATGAGCGCTTTCCAAAGTTCGTTTGAAACGGGCCTAGGTAAAGGTCAGGTAGAGAGTATTGGGCACTTGGTGGGCCCATTGGAAATGTTAAACCAATTATTCAGGAGTGAGTTCATCATCATTGAAAAGAAGAACAACACCAGTTTGAAAAACCTGTCCTCGAAGCTAAGTAAAACCTCTCAGAAAGCAAAATCGTCCTATGTAGGCAAGATAGAGGGTGTGCTGGATAAAAACCCGTATGGTTTGGAAGTAAAGGAACTGGAGAGAAAACACAACGAATTTGTAAATGAAGCGAAGGATTTGCTGAAAACTGAAATAGTACACAATATTAGAAAACAGGAGCCCCTGGAACCTCACCTTAATGTTCTGCAGGCGTATGTTGACGATTACTGGAAAGCAGTTTTTGAGACCAACAGCAGCAATATTAAAAAAAATAAACTGAAAAAGCCGGAAGAGGAGGAGGAAAATCCGAAAGACATGAGCAAAGCAAATCATCCTCTTCATGAAAGGTGTGAGCAACCAAAACCTTCAACTTACGCTCAAGTCACGACTGTAAGTGAACAAATTTCCCAGGAAAAAACCACACCATTTCAGGACAAAAGATCGCTCCCACCTCTTGTATTTCAGTTACTTTCAAGCCAAATAGTCATGGGAATGTCCATCGATGGGAATGAGAAAATTTTGAAAAATTCTTCAGGTGAATACTCCACCCCATTTATTGTTGGATTGACAGATGAGGGTAATATTGATTTATGGAAGCGAGGCTGTTGCTCATTTGACACCACAGGAAGCTGAAGAACAAAGTGACGTAGTCTCCTCCCCTCATCTAAGGAAACAATGGTGGATTATGAAGAAAATACTGTCTGCTGGCGCTGAAAACAAGGCAGAAACCATTCATCTAAGCAGTGGAGAGACCCATTTAATCACTGTAGAATTTCTTCTAGGATTTCTATTTAGGAGACTAAAACAACAAGTGGAATATATGCAAAACCGGAACAGTATCTACAGCCGTCATCACCGTGCCATATTGGTTCTGCAGCACTCATCGACTTTTTGTTAAACATGGAGCAAAACTTGCAGGCTTCAAGGAAGTATTTCTTGTTAACGAAGCATCCGCAGCTGCATACGGTTGCAGTGGAAACGGAACAAGAAGCGAATGCATTGCTATTTTATCAGAGAGCTGCGGAAATGTCGATGCCACATTCTATAAGTATTCAAGTTTCAGTGATCGGAGGTATGGGACTATGATAGGTCATTACGGCAGCTACAACTTACACGCAGCAGAAAAAGCTGTAGGCGGAAGCATCCCTTTTTTTGGTGGGGCAATCAATCATGTTTATAAATCCTTCTGGGGAAGCGTCAACCCAAAGAATGTCGTTCAAAATATTTGTAAGGAGGCGCTGAAAATGGCAAAGGTGTCAAGCGATTATCCAGGGGTAGCCAGCTGGAATTATTTTTCAGAGTCTGACACATGGAAGCGTATTTTCATGGAGGTTATTCCACAATTACATGAGACTTGTAACGCTGCCGAACGTGATAGTACTGTTGTCATGCTTGGCGCTTTGGCACTCAGTGGAAATGCGAAGGAAATACCGGTAAGGATTCGAGACAATTTGGCATTTAGTGTGATTCGTTCATGCTCAGGAAAAGATTCCAAAATTATTCATCCGAAGAATTCTTCCTTGCCTCAAAAGCGTTCAACTAGGTTAAATTTCGAAATTCCTCAAGGAAAAAATGAAGCATATTTTCGCCAGAACTTCGTGAATTCATCTGTGAATGTTGGAAAGCTGGTGGTTTCGGCACCGATAAAGAGGGGGTATCAAGCAGTAGTACAATTGCAAATTAGTAATGAAGCGTTAGTAAGCCTGGATGGTGTTCTTATAAAAGACCAATATTTGAACATTGGAAAGCAGGAACTTTCTGGAGATCAATTCTCATGGACAAGCCCAAATTTAACTAACGAAAAATACCAAATGCTTGACGAAATTCTGGATTCACTACAAAAGCAGTATCAAGAAGAAAGTAGCGAGATGTCAGCCGCAAGAAAGGCACTGCTTCAAGAATGTCAAGCAATTAAGGAGAAATTGAATTCCGGAACTGTTTTTACTTTTAAGTCAGAAGTAACTAAGAAACTCTTCGACGGAAAGATAGAAAAGTCAATGGAACAGGCAAAAGATCCCAACGCCACACTAGATGATCTTCAAACTCAGATGGAAAATTTAAAAAAGTGGAGCTCTTTGTATAGCTCAAAGTAAGATAAATGAAGGCCGACTGATTGGCATATCATTTTTCATTCTACGTTGACTCCCGGATATAATGAGGATTTTTGTGTATTTGTAGGTAGCAGTTTTCTTTTGGTGGAAGGATTGGAGCTTCAAGTTTGATTTGATGCAGCAATAGGACCTACGAAGTATTTATACATACTATAATACACCTGCAATTGTACTAATGCATGTTTATTACATGTAAAATCATACAAATTTAATAAATAATTTAAAATGTAGAATGTAGTAAATAGTCCGGTTTCAGTATGACGTTTGCTATTGTTATCCAGCTCCTTAATTTGATTTTTGACTTAAAGTAAATGTACCTGCCTATATGACTTATCTGGGTCCATTAATTTCTTTACTTTGACATTACTAGGGACGAATTGTAGTATTACAAGTTACCTAATAACCTAATACCTATAAAAATGAAGATGAGAAAAAGTTAAGAAAGTCTTGGTGCAAGTTGGTACAGGGATGTGGATTTGCCAGTAGTCGATTTAAAATTTATACCTATCTACCTACATATTGTAAAGGAATGGTGAATCTTACGGTATGACCGTAGTGATCTAATGTAGAAAAGACCGTAGTATTATAAAGAAAATGTAATTCTACACTTGTTATGATGGAGGGTAAACATGTGGATGCCATTTTAAATTACCTAGTTTTAAACATGCCTATCTGCCTTCTTAACCTTGATTTTATTGTCAATTGTCAACGCACTCTCTGCCAAGTAATAGAGAAGTCCTTCATCGATCACTTGGATGTATGATGAATAGTCATACTGAGCTTCTATTGTGGACAATATGCAAATTACGGCTAGCTTGAGGACGTTTCTATGGAATTATACACATAAGTTGAATAACCACCACACTTTGTCGGTAGAACCGATCATAGGTGCCCATTGCCGTATTCTCTAAGTTTAAATTCATTGTTTCGTTTTGGTTAAATTTTTTATTTTATCTTATGTAGACTTCCCTGGGCTTTCAAATTTTCAAACTCCAGCTCAAAATTCGAAACCGTTTTTGAAAAATGTGTTCAACAATATTTACATGTAATTCGGTCAAATCAAACCCCCTGATTATGAATCTGAAGTTAGTGTCGCATTTTACCAGTTGGATCGAAAATCAAAAAAAATTCAGATTGGTAATCGGGGGTTCAATTTAAATAGACTCCATGTAATTATTGTTGCATTTTACCTATTTAAATTTATAATAATACTAAATTTTAAAACATTTTAAGGAATTTTTGAGTTAAAAATGCAAATTTTTTAAAACCGGTTTCGAATTTTGAGCTGGGGTTTCCAAATTGGGAAAGCCCTGTTAAATCTGCATCGAAAAAGTAAAGACCAAAATTGGAACAATGAATTTAAACTTACGGATTCTGGTAATTATCACCTATTGTTGGTTTTGCCGCAAAATTGAATGTGCACTAGGTTGTTTTAATCCGTTTTGACTAAATATACAAGTATTCTTTCAATTACTCAAATATTCATAAAGATACAGTAAGTAGTAGCAGACGAAATTTATTTAGTACAAACATAGTCTAATCCAGAAAATTTAACTAAAGACACCTACGAATTTAACGTTAATGCGCAGAGTAATCAATCAAAACTTTACTTCATTATCATTTTTGTTTGGAGTATAATCAATTAATTAGCTGCACTTATGCTATAGATAGTAGTAGGCTTTATAGGAATTCAACGGCAACAAAAAACCTGGTTGGTTTGGATGAATTGATTTTACCTGTAAGGATAATAGACGAGAAGTTAAGCTCAGTCAAAATGATAAATCTAAAAACGCAATACCTATAATTACATTTTACGAACAATAAGGTAGGTACTTACTTCATAAGTGTTGATTTTAATTGCACCATGCTCGTTATTTTTTTCTCTATCTGCTCCATAGTGCAGTGCGGATGCTCTGCAAATTCAACTGCTTCCGCGATCTTTTTTATGAGCATGTCTTTTACAATGTCCGCTTTTACTAATGAGTTCAGTTGAGTTTTCATCTCATTGCACAATTTTAGCAATTCCCTCTTTGCTGACAAGAGCTCATGGTTATGGTGATTTTGTTTAACATCAAGGGAGTCCAGAATGGATTGAAGCCTAGCAAGTTCTTCCGACCACAGATTCGGGGTTGTCCAGGTGTAATCATCCATTGTCAAATATTCTGAATCGGACTTGGTATCAACTCCCCGGCGACCTGAATTTGTTACTTTTATATCTTGCAAGCTTATTATTCCTTCATTGTTAAGACTGAAATTGGCGTCAACCTGCTTAAATGTTCGGGAAAGGGTTACCTGTCCAATTTCGATTAAACTGTTTTCTGATAAACCTTCTTGGTAGAATACTCCCTCCGTAGCATGTTGAGGAAGTGTGTTATCCAGTTTCTTAACCCCAGTTTTATTAACTGGTAGCGGATAACTTTTGCGTGCCATTGTGGTAATCTGTTGTGCACCACAGGCTCTGAATACTTCAAAAACTAAGTTGTCTTTCAGTTTTTCACGAATATCTTCCGGATTTTGGCTAAGTAAAGCTGCTCCAAATACAACTGCAGTCTTATCACTCACATCCCCCACCAGTCTTGCTACTTCTCTCCCGACTTTCTCCAAAATGTATTTGGAATTTTCTAATTGCCACATCAGAAGTACTTCTGTCGGTGCGGATGCGTATTGCATTGTACTAGTATTTGATTTTTGGGATTCTTGAATTGCTGCGTTACAAACCTTTCGAACCATCTGAAGTTTCTTATCTTCATCGCTTCGTTCGCCATTTGTGCTGCTTGGGTGGCCTATCATGAAATTTATGGCTCCGCTAACAAATTTCTTCCCAAATCCACACACGCTATCCACAATCCCTTTTTTCTTTTCTGCAGTGCAGTAGTTTCCTGAATGACCAATCATTTTAATATTTCCTCCAAAAGCGTATAAATACACTGCCGCATCAAAAACTCCAAAATTCTCTGACAGAATGACAATTTTATTGGCGCTTTCTTTTCGGTTTTCACTTGATGTACAAGCGAATGCAGCTGCAGCTAGTTTCACTGACTAAATAAACATCTGTAAATCCCGCAACCTTTGCCGCATCCTTCACTTGAAGCCTCTGTGTGCTGCCAAACCAGAGTGGAACTGCTACTATAGTCTCTTTGCATTCACCACCTCCCAATTCCGATTCCACGTGTTCCTTCAACCGTCTCATGATAAACCCTAAGAGAAACTCGACTGTTATTCGATATAGGTCCCCTTGTGACAGCTGTATTGTAGTGGACCAGGCAGTGTTTCCATTTGTTATGAAGCAACTAGACACATTCCAATGCTCCCTTAACAAGGACTCATTGCTATCTTTCGCTGACTCCAAAGCTGCAATAACTTCAGTTCCAAACACTAAAGTTCCATCCACTCCCAGCCCCACAGTCATTGGCGTTGCTTCCTCGCCAGAAGAATTCTTCATGATTGTTGGCTTTCCTTCAATGTACATTCCCATTACAATCCCTCTGGAGCAGATATGGAAAACCAGTGGAGGTAATTTTGGACCCGCGCCTCTAGAAGATTGTAGTGGTATTGCCGCTTTGCTGTGCTCCTTGGATTTGACCGTCGCTAATGCAGCTTTTCTTTCCTCGATCTGCTTATCCCTTTGCAATTTTCTTTCACTTTCCAGTTTTACTTTTTCTTCAGCTTCCTCTTTTTCCCTTTGTTTGTTGTTTCTAGAATTTACATTCAATACAGTTTTCCAATATTCATCTATGTACCCCTGGAGAGACTTGAGGTGTGGTTCGAGATGCTCATTCTGCCTGATTTTCCTCCGAATCTCGAGCTCCAGTAGCTTTTTAGAATCAGTGACAATATCGACTATGTCTTCTAGTAAGTTCCTTTACTTCCAACCCTCCGGGATATTGCGTCAAGACTGCTTCAATCTTTTCAGCATATGAAGTCTTTGAGCTTTGAATGATCTTGCTAATTGCCTCCTGTAGTTTCTTCAATTTGTTGTTGTTTTCCTGCAAATAATTTGGAAACTGCTGCACTAAAGATGTTCGCAATTCTTCCAGTTCCACTTCAACATTTTGATAAAATTTCCCCTCCCTATGGGTGAGTGCTAACGACTTTCTGAAGACTTCCATTAACTTTTCAATAAGGGAGCTATGAATATTTTTTAGTTTGTTTGGTGAAAAGTACACCTCCTCTTTTAGATATCGTGCCATTTCCTTTTTGTAGAAGTCAATCACTTTCGGAATGAGATTTTTTGCTACATTTGCCTCAGTCTTGTGAATTGCTTGGTTATGACACGAAAAATAAGTCATTAATTTTTTGCAGCCTACCTCAACGAGTTTAGCAATCTCGTAATGAGGAGAGAGTTTCCGTAGCGTTTTCTCAAACTCAACTCGTCCAATTTCATTCAATTCCAAACATGTAAAGAATTTATGTAGCTCAAACTGCCTTCTCATAGAATTTTTAAAAGCCTCCAGCTTATCCTGAAGAATAGATAAGTAAGAATTACAGTTGTCGATACATTCCTGCTGAATAATTTGGTCCATTTCATTCTGCATTGTAATGTCGATTTCCGCGTGAATTTCAATTTGGGTATTGTAAATGTGAGGATTGAAAATATTTTTAATTTCTGCCAAATTTTTTAATGTTAGATTTTCATTTAGCCACTTTTCAGTTGTTGGATATACCATTGTCTTCAGTTTGTTAACTTTTTCTTATTTCAATTTGGGTATTGTAAATGTGAGGATTGAAAATATTTTTAATTTCTGCCAAATTTTTTAATGTTAGATTTTCATTTAGCCACTTTTCAGTTGTTGGATATACCATTGTCTTCAATTTGTCAAGTTTTTCTCGGACATAATATGCAGCTGCTGCAAGGTTTTCTTCACGCTCCTGTCTCTGCCATACCAGCTCTTGCTCCAATCGTTTCCGTTCCGGCTCCTCCTGAACCATTCGTTTTCGTTGCTCAAGAATCTCTTGGTTTATTTCTTCTCCCTTGTCTATTTTATTCTGCCTATGCATCTGTTCTGTTAATGCTTCCATTGTGTCAGAGGACTTAGGCTGAGTGTCACCTTGCTTCATTGCTTCTGCTGCATGATCCATTTCGTTCTCATCAACTTCCATTGAGTTATCTCGTTCAGGCGTTTCATGTAGGCTACAATTGGGATTATCTACTTCCATTTCCATTTCTCCTGGCCGGGAAGAAGTCGCAGCCACTATTGATGGTAGTGACCTGCCATTGTCATTAGTAGCCGTGTACTTCTCTGATGACAAGCTACTTGAATGCGGTTGCTGTTGAGCATTAATAGTTAGTTTCAAAGGAGGTTCTCTAGTTTGGTACATTGGTGAATTGTTCTTAATTCCAAGGAACTCAGCTTTGGCTAGACTGTGCACCGGTTTTTCATTGACTACATTCACCGATGTTGTATTCAGTGGCTGATTCGAAGTGCTCTCAGGTGTTTCCTGCTGAACGACATTTTGGGAAAAATCTGGTGCGCTTTTCCTTTTACTCACAGAAGATAGATTTTGTGAGTGAAGTTTGTCTCTGATTTGAAGTTCATGCTTCTCGTTGCTGTAGATTTTTATATTCAAAGTTGTTTTGCACATTGAAACCACAGAGCATCCAGAAATTGTAAATTTAGGATCGTCAATTCGTTTGAGGCTTTTTGAAGGGCTGAATTTAAATTTGACCTCATTTGGATTTTCGCCTTGAAGCATATTACATTCTTCCTCTGTGATTATGGAACGACTGAGAGCTTGACATTGATGACTGTCCTCTTCCTCCTCACAATCTTCCTTTTCAACTACTTCAAATCCAAAATTATTCTCTTCATTAGGAGAAATTTTTGTGGTACTTTCCTTATTTGGTGAACTGGGAACTTTCGAATACTCCATTTCACCGGAACAAATCTCATCCAGATTGGTCTCCAGCAAAGTGGCATTCATATTTCTTGGCTTCTGAAGATGCTTTTCGTCTCCTCCAGTGACAAATTTTAATTTGGATTCTGTTGTAACTTCTACGGATTCTGCAATGGGTAAGTTTGCCATGACTTCAGTTTTAAGTGCCTGCTGCCCACTGAGCTTGTTAATTGTGTTCCACTGATGACTTCATAAATTGAAAGAATTTGTCCAGGGTCAGAATTTCTCCATTTTGAGTTGACTTTGCCAAAACTTCAGAATCATCAACTATTGTTGAAATTATCCTTTTCAGAATTTTGGTTGTCGCTTGCAAATATAAATGACCTTTCTTATCATGTAATGGTTCATTACGCTTCTTCATTTTAACGATGTTCACATACAGGAAGTTTGCTAGTACTGAGGAATCCAAAAGAGCTTGCTTGTTTGATGTGCGTATCATTGTCTGTAGTTCCTTCTTGGCTTCGTCGTCTGTGGTGGCATTCGTACTATCTTTGTCAGACATTAAAATGTAGACAATGCTATTGCAAATTTGCTCGGACTGTTGTGGCGCCGAACGCGAGTGATGTCCTTCGCTCAAGTATTTCTTATGCTCCAAGAGCTTGAACTGTTAAAAGATTAAAAAATAGTACATAATTATTGAAACTATAATTCAATAATAAATTGCTGTTGCTGATGAAATAATCAAAATTTCTGCAAAAAGGATTAAAATGTAATCATAATTTATACTCGATTAATGCTAACAGTTAATAAAACAAATTTAGCTCACATTATTGCTTCCATCATCTATTTCTCCTATTCTCGATGAAGTGAGCATTAAAAGTCTCTCCAAGGGAAGGACATCAAAGTCGCAAGTTCCCGGCTCGTCGTCTCCTCGACTAAGATGAAGAATCCAAACAAGTAGATCCTTATCCCCACCAACTTTAATCAAGAAAGGCTGCGGCCACAGATATACTCCGCAATCTGCTCTGTCTTCTGCACTTGGTTGGAAAAAACCTTCAGAAGGATCCACCGAATTCCATAAAAAGCCAGTTAGTTTGGCCTGCTGTTGAGTTCCTTTATCCTTCGCAAGTTGCCCCAACCATCCCCCATCGCCACAGCATTTGTAGTATTGGATAAGCAAATTCGTAAACAAAGATTTTCCACTTCCACGAGGGCCAATTATGGAAAGTACCGCCATTGGAGTGTCTTTGGGAAATGGAAGGCGGTCAGCGTACGCCATAATAATCTCCTTCAAGTGATCCTCCCTCAGAACTAGATATCCCTTCAAACACGAGATGATTTTACAATAAGGAAACAGCGGGGTTGGGTCACCAAGCTGGTTGCAGTTACTCTTCTCCATTTTCAGTAATGATTGATATCCACTCCTGGCTTAAAAGATGTTAGTTTACTAATTAATTTATAAATTAATAAATAATCAAGAACAAGGGATTATATGGACGTTTAGCGTTTTCATAATATGTATTCAAAATATATTCTTACTATTTTTTTTAAAAAAATTAAAACTACTTAAATAGATCAAATTACATGTGGGCGAAAGTTTCTTATTAGGTATTCAATACAAAATCTTTATTTACCTATTATAAAACAGTCACTCCGTCAAATCAAGGATGCGTTAGCCAATTACGGTAATTGCCTAACGGACGTCGCTCAATGATACGCCTGCCAGAGCCAAGCTCAACCCAGAGAAACTGCACCTTTCTTCTGTTCCTTCTATAAACTTCGTGGTACCGTCAAGTAGTAAGTTAACTGAATAGTAAATCTGGAAGTAATTTTATGTTAATTTTCAAAAACATATTTAGGAATGTTCGGGCAAATTACACAGAATTTCTAATTTTTCCATTTTGCACAATTTATAAAAATTTCATTGCTGATTTTTTATGATGAATCTGAATAATTAGAGAAATTTTAAAAAACATAAACGACAATGATAAATAAGGCTTACTTTTTTATCCACAATAAAGACTGATCACTAAATCTTGAGTTTATCTCTTTCTAAATGCTTGCACTTTCAACGAAAATCACTGCAAAATTTTGCACTTTCAACTTTCCAATAGGAAAACAACCGATGAGTCATAAAACGTACGTAAAAAAAATTTGAGCTTCAAGTTCAAACAAACACTTCAACTACAGTTTTGAGTTTGCACTTTTAGGATCTTCCACATCGTCGAGTCTTATTTAAAACTGAATCTCTAACATGTATTTATCCGTTTTTCATTCTTAATATGCCTTCTTCAATATTAACATGCTTACCTATAAGTTAGGTGTGGCATGCAATCATAATCATGTAAACTAAAAACTGCATTTCTCTCCTGTTTCATTTTACAGTTCACTTCGACTTCACACACTCTCTTCACTCTTACTGCGGTTTATAGTCTATATATCTGATTCTTCAATGCAATAACTACCACTACTACTATATGGATAGCAAAACTTTGATAAGTTGAAAGTTGAAAAAACTGTTGCAAAATTTATTCCTTGGTTTTGCCTCGTTTTCCTCACTGAAAAAAACGTTTTTATCACTCGCCCTCGCTGTCGTTTCCCTTCCATTTGCCCTCGTTCCTCCCTTATCCTAATCACATTCAATTCTCGGAATAGTATGAATCCGATTTTGCTTATTCAGCTTACCCTCTCTCACTTTTTCTACACTATTCACTATTAGCCGTGCAATCCTCAACCAAGTACTCGAGTGTCGGTGTCCCATAATTTTTTAGCTCCATTTTATTCCAGCTCATTCTTTCATCTTTGTCCTCTGTCCTTCCTCGTCCTCGTTCTCGCTCATCTTTATCGTCTTTCTGTACTATTTTTAATACAAATTCAAACTCGAGTCTCGCAATTTTCTTAGTCATCGTCACTAGTCAACAAATATACAGAAGCCACCTAAACCAGTACTGGAATGTGTTGAGATAAGGGTGTGATGTGTGATGTACTAAACTCACTACATCATGTACTACAGTAATAAATTGTCGGAGTGCACACGATGAATGTCGATGAATTAGGATTTTGAATATATAACTTACAACTTAGCATAAAAATAAAAGCTTTCCATAGCATTTCATCCCTGTCTAGCACCTAGCTTATTAGCTGATATTGAATGAGATGAATGAATGTGCTTACCTATACTTTTCTCGGTGGTTGGTGGTGTGATGATCATTTCATCAATTATAAGTTCTGGTTCTGTTAAAGTGCATAGTACTGCATAGGATTTTTTTGACTTGTCCCAAGAAGGCAAACAGCAAATGCACTCCTACTCCTCCGCTGTCCATTCTTTCATTTTCTTCCGTACATTTTTCAACTCTTATTTTACTGGCTCTGACTCTCAGATCTTATCTAGACATTCCATTCTATGCTAACTTCAGTTTTTATAAACGAGACGAAACGTTTTCGTTTTACGGAGGAAAAATCCAATCCCAGTAGCCAGTATCTATTCTTATCGTCATTCGTTAGTTGTGTAGATTGGGTAGCAGTAGGACAACCTGTTGTGCAAGAAACAAGTACTTTTTGGGCCTATGCTACCTTTATAAATAAGAGTTAAGCCAAGAGGGAGTAAAAAAATCTAAGTAATTGTGACAATCTTTTCCGGATTGTTCTTTTAGTAGTGGTAGTTCGCAAACGTGGCGTGACAAAGAGGTTTGGAACAACAAGCACGATAAATCACATTTTTGTTTTTGGGCTAGTGGAGTTAGACTGGAACTACTGGAAGGTACGTACGGTTTAGTAGTTTATTACAATACTAATAATGAATAAGGCCACAAGGCAGAGTTTTTGAAGTTTTTAATACGTGCGTAATCGCCCAAAGTCGAGGGTAGCCAATAATTAATTATTAATTATTAGGTCCAGGGAAAGTTTAGTGCGGCCGGAGCCGGAATTGGTCGATTTGCGCGGGGCATTTTATGGATGTATTAAATTTTAACAAAGAACGTGTAAATCTACACCATCATAGGAGAAAGCGGTGACATCTTGTAGTTTCTCAGTTGTTGGCGGAGCAGCCAAAGATCAGGATTTAAAGTTGAAATTGAAGGTAAAAATTGCAAACAAAATAGAATAGCGCAAAATGCATTTAACACTTAATGTCGAAATCTTCGAATCGGCAAAAAGGCATTTGGTAGGTAGTGAAGTGATTTAGTAGACTTAAAAAATTGAAAATTGTAAATTCTCAACAAAAATGTTTTTCAGGTGCACCAAACCAACCAACAGAAGTCAACGAAGTTTTCAGTTTTCAGGCAGCCCGTCATCCATTCCAGGTACTAGTAGAAAAATTGAAGGGAGGACCAGGGAAGGAGCAGTTTAGTAAGTACCTGCTTAAATTATACAAATAATCACTGTATCATTTAAATTCATTTACTACTTTACTACACATACTAGATTTGCTAGTAAGTAGGTATATTTCTTTATTTGGGTTCCAGTTCTGTGTTTAAGAAAGTCGTATAGCAAGTCAAGGAAAGGCTTAATTGGAAAAACAGTATTGCATAATCACATGAGGTAAGTATTGCTGGCAGACCTAGCGTGGCTGAATGCTTTGATTTCCATTCTTTGGTTAATTTACTATAATGTCCGAGATATCTTAATATCCCTTTTACACCATAAACTGTCAAAAAAATTGAGAATATAAATTGATATTGAGCATTTCTATGGTTTGTACGATGCAGATAATCAGGAACAGGACAAATTATTCGGTTTGTGCCAGTGAGTGCAAAGCAAAGTAGACCAGGAAGACATGGATGGTCATCTACCCCCGAAAGAAAAGGCAGCTGAGCCGCTCCAGCTAATTGAATTTGTGCGAGATGATAACGCTGGAAATACAACCATAAAGCTCAACTATGAAACAATCGATCGGGTTTTTAAACCTGTTGGGGATCGAAAGATTTCCATAATTTGCGTTTGCGGACCATCCCGGCAAGGAAAAAGCTTCCTGTTGGGATACATGATTCGCTGCTTGGAGGGAATGGAAGTATGTGCTGAAGACTGGATGGATTGGAGCAACAGCAAGAAGCCTTTGAAGGGCTTCAAATTTCGCAATGGAACGTCACCGGAGACTCAAGGCATCTGGATCTGGAGCAAGCCGTTCATCGTGAAGGATGAGGAGACAAACGAAGAGATTGCTGTCATATTGGTAGACACCCAAGGAACCTATGATGAGTTCACAACGAACAAAGACATGTCAGCCATTGTTGGACTAAGCCTGCTCTTTTCATCGGTTATGATATTCAATTTCTTCACTAATCTTCAGGAGGATGTTTTACTCGCTTTGAATACATATATACAATATGGTACCTTAGCTTTAGACAACGCTGAAGACAGTGGAACACCATTTCAGAAACTTTGCTTTCTCATAAGAGATTGGAACAACCCAGGCGAATGTCCATTTGGCGAAAAAGGGGGCAAAAAATTTCTTGATAAGAAGTTGCAAGTCAAGGACGGTCAACCTCCTGAAGCTAAGCATGTACGTGAAACCATTCGTAAATGTTTCCAGGACTTAGAATGTTTCCTGATGCCCCAAATTGGGGAGAAAGCTCTTTACCCGGAATTCACTGGTTCCATTTCAGAACTATCCAAGGCCTTTGCGAAGAAGTTGGAGGAATTTGTCAATCAAATGGCTAGTACCGAAAACTTAGTTGCGAAAGAGATCATGGGAACTCCTGTAACAGCATCGGAACTCAAGTCTTTCTTAGAGTCATACATGGAAATCTACAACTCTGCAGAGGTTCCTTCCGCTGAGGACATGTGGCAGGCTACTTCGAAGATGTGCAACATTAACGCTGTCGAGAAGGCTATGCAGAAATATCGGCAGCTAATGAAGAGCAAAGCCAGAGGCACCAGTTACCTTTCGGAGGAGAATCTTGAAAAGCTGCATTCTGCTGTAGTAAAACAAGCGGAGGGTGTTTTCAAACAAGCGAGGAAGTTCGGAACCCCGGAAACTATTACAGAATTTCTAAAAAACCTTGAGAAAGAAATAAAGCAGGAATTTTTAAAATTGAAGAAGGAGAATGAAGAGAGGCGACAACGGTTCATCACAGCATCAACTGAGGATGCAAGATCCAGCTATAGAGAAATGATGAAGATTGAGTTTCCCTTTGAAGATAT
>JAHZND010003422.1:0-24659 GCA_027744115.1 Acrocyrtus sp. NNG-2020 | reverse complement strand
TCCAAAACCTAAAAAATAGGGAAGTGCACCAGCAGGAGAGCACATCCCCACATTTTACTCTAATCATCACTTTATGGAAAAAAAAAATAAGTAAAAATAGGAAGAGCCGTTCAACCTCCATTCTTTCCCTTTCGTTTTTGCGCCACTTTTTATTATCGCAATTTAACAAGCGATCAAGCATAAACCGCACTCCATTTTTTAATGCCGATTTGCTTCCGCTAAAAATATGTACGTAATTGATCTGGAAAAAAGGAAAAAAAAAACTTTTTTTTTCTAGATGACAAATTTTTTCCTGGAAATTTGGTTTCTGCAAAAAAAGTGTAACCGTCCACTGTAATTATTTGAGTGGGAGATTTCCTGGGAAGACGGTGAACAGTAAATAAATTTATTTTTGGAAATAAAAAAAGTTATTCTGCTGTTTTTTTTAGCTTGGCTCTTTTTATAGTGCGACAAGTTTATTAGAGAGTGTGTGCGGGAGCGTCCCATAAAAAAAGTTTATTAATGGAAGTCTTAAATGTTAGCCACAGAAAGCGATCTCTGGCAGAGGAGAGGAGTGCTTTTCTCCGTTTTTATTGTTGGACGAAGGAAAATTTAATGTCCCTCGATGGATTAATATTATTGTCCTCCTACGGGAAAGGGAACGTAGGTGGTGAAGCCGAAGCCTGTCTGAGAGAAAGCTGGAAAGAAGGGAAAGGGGAGTGGATATAAAGGAGAAAGTGAGAGTTTTATTTTTTTGCGAGTCTCCTTCAACTCAACGTCTGATTAAGTTGACATATAGACAATGGCAAAAGATGTTTCCTGGTAAACTTGTTGTTTTCAAAATCGTTATCGTCGCCACGCCACACCGCACCACGCCAACACCAACACCACTCACATGTCCTCTTTGGAACGGGGACTAGGCAACTAAGAAAAAGTGCTTTTTATTAGCTTGCCCACAGTTTCCCGTATAACATTTTTGCAAATCCCTCTTTGGCAAACAAGCTGTCCATATCGGCACTCTCTCCTTCCCAGAAATGTGAGTAGTGTGTGGGCACATTGTGCCTAATAAGCCCAATTTCACATCCAAAAATCCAAATTCACCTTTACAAGGAGACTCCCATCCCATTTGCCATTGTGCAAGAAATCTTTTTTTTTCTGAGACTTTCGACTTTCTCTATTTTTTCGCATGCATAATCCAATGATGTCTTTTCCTGTTTACTCGCAACAAAATAAAACTCAAGGCTGCAGCCCATATTTTTTTTCGCAACTCTCCCAAAAAAAATTCTCTCCGTTGCTGAAGGAGAGCGCTGACGAAATGAAGTTCCAGGAAGGAGCTAAAAGTTGAATTTACGACTGGCACTGCTAGAAAAAAAAGAGGAAAGTGCAGCTTTCGCAAATGTAATGAGAATTGTGGAGTGCATACAGTATGCTCACCTCTCGCACTACTAATAATAACGAGCACGTGGACTTGCAAAACTAGGAAACGAAAATTTGCACGGATGGGTACACATGGCTGGTGCAAGAAGCACACACTCCACCAAAAAAATTCATGCATGAGTAGTTGGAGACCAAAAACGAGTAACAAGACTTTTTATGGCTTTTCAAATGGAAAAGTGGGGAAAAATATATTGGTAAGGTGGATGATATGCACACTACCCCAGTTCCCTTATTCCCCGGAAAAAGTCCTAAAAACGACTGATTTCCTGCAGAACCGGCTGAAACGCGACAAAAAGCCAAAATTTTTGAGCAGTAAACGCGATTTTTTTAGCAGTGATGAAATATATTGTGATTGGTATGGCATGCAGGGCTCTCATCCACTCCGAAAGAAAAAACGTTTTCTTTATAGTGGCGCTATTACCTGTTCCCCATTTTAGTATGCTTTTTTTATCGCGGCGTGCCACCGAAAAATAGCTGGTTCCGCACATATGGCTGGGATCGAGATATGGGAAACGTCCGGTGCGTGATGTCACCGTTAAGGGGAAGTATGATAGGAATGCTTAATGAAGACCAAAAAAATGGCAAGCTTTACTTACTCCTGCCTTCATTTCAAACATTATTTATCTAACAATGCAAAACCATTCCGCAACTCTCACGAGGAGGCTCCCCCAAAAAATATTTTGTGCAACTAAAATGTGGAACCGCTGCTAAACATAGGAAAAAAAATATTATCATACATCCACATCCCCCTCCATATTACAGCGAGCGAAGCACAATCAGCAACGGTGATCGAACTCAAAAAAAAATTATGTTTTTTTGCCTTTTTCCGAATTTGCTTATCTGGCAGTCCACTTTCTACTCTTTGTCCCTCCGGATGCTCCATTTAGGAGAGGAAGGGTGAATAGAAATCGAGGCTTTTAGTTCTGCAATTTGATACATCCTTTACCCTTTCCCTTCCCATATAATTATTTTCCAGGGAGTTTTAGCGGTCTGTCATCTCGGCTTCTCGGCTTATTCCTTTTCCTCCAGAGTCACAGAATGGGAATATGTACGCTTCATTAATAACTGCTCTTGCTTCTTTTAGCTTGTGGGTTCGTTAGTTAATTATAAATAATTGCATCTAACTACATCAAGTGCGCCACCACAAAAAATATATATAAGGATGGTGGCTTCAACTTAAATTTTTGTTTGGTTCTCTCTTAATTGCAGATATACCGGAAATATTAGGTACATACGTGTATTCGCCTTAAACACTGACCTTCGAATGGCCCATCTACATCTGTCTCCTCTACATTGACCTGCAGTTTTTTGGCTGTTCCCACATTTTTAGTAGAAAAAAGTAAGTGGCCAGATTACGCCATTTTCTGATCGGGCTTAACCTTGCTTAGGCGCAATTTCCATGCAGCAGCGTAGCAAAAAAAAATTGTGGTGATGTGTATCAACTGTCATCGGCATTTTCGGGGTTTTATTACTTCGTCCATTTCTTCTGGAAACTATTACGGTTTTTGTTTTCATCACAGTAGCAATTTGGCAATAGGAGAAGAGAGCCCTTTTTTGCAAATACCTATTTCCGCCAAGGGAATTGCTTTCACGCACAGACGACTTTGTTTTCTCTGCCGTATCGGGCCCAGTTTGCTCTCCTCTGCACTTTCCAGCTATTTTTTGGGCCCGCGTGCTCTCCACTATTATTTTGCAAGGTACAACATTTTTGATGACGGTGAGAGGAAAACGCAGAGCGAGAGTGAAACATTTTTTTTTCTCCGTTGCGATTATATTCTGCGAGTGCAGCGAAGCACTAACTCTTTACGGCGGTAAAAAAAAGTGAGTCTAAAAGTGTTTGGCTTTGGTGGGCTGGCACTCCAAGAAAGTGAGCCAGACCGAATTCGGAGAGCGAAGGAGACACACGGCCACGGCGCGCTACTGCTGTAAAGAACGAGACCCCATCACGCTTACACTCACACTCTCACTTTTTGCACTCCTTTTGTGGAGGAGTCAACTAAAATATAAAAAAAGGAGTCGGCGACACTCCATCCTCATCTCATTTTAAAGTGGTGTTCCAGCTCCAACAAAAAAAGAAAACAAGGGACGCCGATAAAGGCAGAGCCGACTTGACTTATTTTTTGCCGGGAAAAAGTGCTCTGGTGTTTACGTTCCCAACACCCAGCGAAAAAAAATATATAAAATTTGCGACTCCCAAAACCGGTTCCATTATAAGTGTACACGTATAACAACGGAACTACCGTTTGCCACCAACTTTTCTTGCTCAGTCACAGTCCAAACTTTCACAAAGGAGGGAGGAGGGAGGAAGGGCGGAGGAAGAGACAAAAGAAAAAAAGAACTTTTTTTTCTACTATTCCCTTTCATTATTCAAGGTAATAATTTTTTTTGTATTCTCTCACTTAACATTTTCATTTTGTTAAAGGATAGGCGCCACTTTTAAAATAGAGGCATACTCAAATGATAAAAGTCGTGTGTATTCTATCGCGGCTCCCATAAGGCCCCTTGTCGCTGTCATATGGAAATGCTCACAGAGAGAAATCCCGAGTTTTTGTGTGCCCTTTTTTGCGAAATGCATTTTTAGCGCTATTGCCACTACTACTCCGAGAAAGCTCCTCTTGACAATTCTGGAATGGGTTTGTGTTCTTTCCCCTAAAAATATATATTTCTGATCTGGAGAATGTCTGACTAAGAAGGGAACAAAGCGAGGTCTCTTTTTTTAAAAAAAAATCTGCTCTGGAATGTGGGGAAAAGAAAGGAAAAACGAGTGGTACGTCTGGATTACACATACATTTCTGGAAGTAATGATTTTGGCAGATTAGTTCATAACGGGAGCTAAACCACAGCTCCGAGTTCTGACTCGAGTTCTGAGCCTTGATTAATTTTACGGAGCTGACAGCCACCTCCATTCCATTTTCTTCCAGGCTGCTATACATAATCATCACAGATCTTTGGGTTTAGTGCAAAAAAACCCTAAATGATAATGGCATTAGAAGAAGAAGAGAAAATTTTCTTTTTTTCTCTCTGGATTTGGTGTTTTCGACATTTTTACTATATTTTTTTTTGCTCAGCTTGGAAGCTCCCCTTGAGCTAGAAAAAGTTGTATTTTTAAGCGATTAGCGAACTCCACTCGGATTGTTCGGAACACTAATTTAATTTTCCGGCCACGTCTTATATTTCCACTCGGGAAAGATTCTTATCTCCCCCGTTTCAATTTAAACTGGATTCAATTTAAACTGGATGAGACTCTCCAGCAAATATAAAAAAACCGGGGGAACTCAAAACTCCCTCCCAACCTAAGCCCAACTAATAATAAACATTTTTTTCCAGTTTAAAAACCCACTCCTACTGCCCCAGCGTAACAGAATAGCACAAAAAAACAATTTTTTAGGAGTATCGCATCGTCCACTTAAAATTTCTTCGTGCGTTGTCCCCATAAAAAATCGTCAAATTTTTTTTTTGGCTCTCTCCACCTCACACATTCCCCCCATTTTTTACTAGCTGAGGACAAGGACACGTAGTCAGATTTAATTCCCCGTAGAAATTCTAAATAACCGGAATTAAAAAGAGTTCCTATTCGAAAAAAAAATGGAACTTCGTCTTTCCCCAAAATCCCTTTTTTCTTCACAAAATTGCCCAATGCAGATGGCATCTCACTAAAAAAAGATCTTTTTTTTCTCTTCTTTTCCCTTCTTTTCTCCACTATTCCTCCACGCCAGGACAGAGCTCAAAAAAGATATATTTTTAGAAAGAAAATAAACAGGAGGAACACAAACTATCCCAAGCTAGTTCTCTTTTTTGCATTGCCACATTAACCAGTCAACCCAGACGTGTATATTTTGCACGGAAATAAACTCCAGACCATACCACCAGTCGTACTTATAGAAAGGCTTCCATTCTTCTCCTCTTTTTTTCCAACTAGTGTCAGCCTCAAAAAAAATATGGAAAAGGAAGGGAACAGAATATATAAAAAAAATTCGGATGGAGAAGCAACAGCATTTCTATTTCCACCACTACTATATTGGAACTCTCGCTTGAGTAATAGCTCCCAAAAAAAACTCCTTTCCATAAGAGGACAAGGGGCTCTTTGATCTGTTCATTGAGGCGAAAAAAGCTAAGTCAAGAGTTGACTGGAGAGAAGAGAGGGAAAGACTCATTGGACTGGATACAATATATTTTTTTTCTTCTGGAGCGGGATACAATATTAGAGGAAAAAAAGATATTTTTTATGTGGAGAAATCACCGAAAAAAATTTTTTTTTCTTATCTTTTTTTATACTTTTTTATTTCTTGTCTTTCCTTTTTTACGACTCTGTTCACATGCCAAGCCAAACACTCCGATTTTTCTTGCCATTAATCCCTGAAAAAATCTAGTCGAAGTAAAAAAAACGTAAAACAGACAATCCGTGATTTTCGGAATGAGCTGTGCGGTCGTACCTGGAAAATCCTATATTTTTTTATTGCCACTACTCATCTGTAAATAAACGAAGACATCATAACGGAACAAACAAATAACCCGAAACTACAAAAAAATACCTTTTTTTTCTATCGGGAGCAGGCCAGGTAGCATGTTTCTCGTTCGCTAACATATTTTTTTAAAACTTTCACAAATACGGCCACGAGCAGAATAGAAAAAAAATGTGTAGCCAACTTTTATAATAAAATATGATGTAGTTGGCTAATGGGAGGAGTGCCTAGCTCAGAAAAATAAAATAATAAAAAAAATCCCTTCTCCTTTCCCTCCTTCTCTCTCTCTCTTCAGCCATGCACAAATGAGAACGAAATTTTGGAGACGACGATGATGGCAAAAAAAGAGTACAAAATTTAGTATATAAAAAAGGAAAATATTATTATTTTTTTGTGTGTGCGTACGTAGTAAAAAAGTTTATTTTATATTGTGAAACAAAAAAAAATAAAGAGATTTTCGCTATTATATAAAATTCTATATTTTTTTGCAATTATAGGGCCCATATAAAAATATATATATTTTGGGAGACAAGTGGAGAGATTGGTTTTTCTGGAAATTGAATACCTGCTGTGAGAGCCGGGAAGGAAGTAGGTCCAAAGACACACTCTCTTGCTGCTTCGCTGCCATGGGGGTTAACCAGTCAGCCAAGAGAAAGCATCACATTAAGGATGATGAAGAAGGTATGCTATATTTACTTATTATTTTCTTCTTGCATATTTATACGGCGCCATGGCCATATGGCTATGGCCCTTTTTATTCCATAACATTTTCCTTTTCACAATGGATTAGTGGAAAAACAAGTGGCGGTGGCCTGGCACTGGCCTGGCCTGGCTTGGCCTGGCCACACGCGCGCGAGAAGGGGGTATTATTAAGAAATATTTTTTTTTCTGGAGCCTGATTTTATTTTCCCTTCTTCTTACTTGATGCTGCCCGGAAGGTGATGAGTCCGGGATGAAAGTGCAAGCTTTTGTTATATCATTAGTGTGCTGCCGAGCGTTTTAGTAGCTCCCTTCATAATTTTTCCTTTTCACCGTCGCTTTCCTTTTTTTTCATGGGAAATAAATGGAGATAGTGCTTTCCACGCACAGCCAGAGCCAAAAGATACTGAGAAAAATGAGACACTTTTTTCTTGCTTGGAGAAAGCTCCCATTTCCAGTTTTTTTTCTCTTGATGAGTCTAATTGAATTCCCTTCGGAGAAAAGAGAGAAAAAAAGGGGAAAATGGAAGAGTGTGTTACAGCACCGGAGAGTATTGTTTAGGGCCCCTATTCTATAATAAAAAATATCCTTTTTCACACTCACAATCAGAGGAAATTCATCATTCCCATCACCATCGACACCACCGTCCCCTTTCTCTATGCATCTACCGTCTACCTCATCACAAATTTTTCCTTCCTTATTTTTTCTCCCAATCGGCGACACAAATCTTTAAATTAAGTACCTTCAAAGTGTTGCATCCTATCTCTCCCTTTCCTGTTTACACTTCCGCACGTGAGTCCTTTTTAGTCCGTCATGGACGTTGTATAACTCCAGTGCCTCTTGCATTTTTATGTCGTCCTCCCCGATTTTATTTATTATTTTTTTGGAGGGAATGAATCTGATAAGAAAAAAATGAAGATTGGAGCACAGAAACTAAGGCACCTTTTCTCCCTCCTCTGCAGTCACATTGGACTTTTGGAGCATTTTTTTCGCCCACTTTTTTTTCTCTTTTTCTCTCTCTTGACGGAAATGGAAGCATTATATTGCATCCGCTAAAGTAGGTTTTGCACTTTATCAATAATGTTGACAAAGAGAGAGAAAATTACGTTCCTGCCGGGAAGAGAGAGAAGGAAAAGGGGGAAGTATGTGCATTAGTAGAAATCTTTTCCATTTTCAGGGCAGATAAGGAAGTACAACTTGTTTGCATGACGGAACCGTGCAACTCCTGCTCCAACACAGTGTCAAAGAGATAGGAGGGAAAAGATAGTGGCTAAAACGTTCCAATTCGAATCAATTTGTGTTCCACGCCCCTCTCGCTTCTTTTCCCTTTTGCAAACCTTTTTTTTTGCAGGAAGACCATAAAAAAAAATTTCTCAGAGTCTCCTTTTTCCCGATGGATTTCATCTAATTTAGAGAGGAAGAGTGATTGAGTTTACTCTGCACAAAATGAACTCGAGTTCCATTTCTTTCAAAAAAAATACTGTTTTATTATTGTCCCCGTTATTACACATCAAAGCAAAAGGAATGAGTCGTCTTCCCTCCCATTTCAAATTTATCGCGCTTTCTTCTACCTATCTGCCCACTTTTTTTTTATTTTCGGGGCCAAGCCCACGCTTCATTTTTTCCTTCTCGTCTCAAAAATTTCCCTTATAAAATACTCTTTATTTTTTACCCTTATGCCCTTCCAATTTTTCACACCTGGGCCGTGATCAAAATAATGCGATTTGAATGATGTGAACATGACAGTATGCTATTTCCCCTATCATTTTCACTCCCATTTTTACACGGGATGAAAAGCAACACTGAGAAAATCTAAAACGCCAAAACAAACCATTTTTTTCTTAGGACACAGTCACAAAAACTTGCCAAAAATACATTTTTACTGGTGTTTTTGTGACTTGTGCTGCGTCAAAAAAAAAGAAAAAAATCTTTTACAGGGGCCCACAATGTTTTTTAAGCTTCCTTAAAACCGGGAGACGCCGCCATTGTCAGGAGAAGAAAGTGCAAAAAAATGAGATGAGCAGGATCATTTGGAAAGTATCAAAAGCGGGCGCTTTCCCCTTTTTATTCTGGATGCCCTTTCTATCCCACCACCTTTTTTTAATGGTGGTGTCGCGGCGGCAGCGTCCTTATAGGCACTCGCACTAAAAGTTAGCACCAGCAAATGCATATATTTTTTATTATAGTTTATCCCAAACTTTGGCATTTTGCTCGTCTCCATCGTATATTGTCCATATATCTTGGTGGCATATGCTTATTAGGAGGAAAAGGAGATTTGCGGTGATGAATTCTCGAAAAAAACGCTAAATGAAGTCATGTTACGTAATAATCAGGAGAGCGGAGCGAAAAAGTTTTATATTTTTATTGCGGTTTTTTAGCCTCTCACTCCCGTTCCTCTTGTAGTTTGCGGGGAAGTGTTTATCATGCAATTTCGGTGGGTTGACTCTGCACGTTGGTGAAAGTACACAATAAAAGGGCATAAAGGAGTGGATCAATATTGATTCAGGGAATGACAAAGTTTGCTTTTTTCTTATCTACTAAGGAAAAAAAATTTCATATGGGCTAAGCTTTTTTTTGTAGTAGAGGTCTTAAAGGAGTCGAGTCAATTTTATTTTAGTTTCGGTGGGGGTTCGGCTCCATGCAAATTTTTTTTTTGTGGACGGGCTATAAATCGGAAAATACAGTAGTGAAAAATAGGTTGTAAAATGGACAGAGTGGTTTTTTATTTTTGCAATTTTTTTACTCCGGTAATAATAGAGTGGGAATAATCTTTTATAGAAATCGTAAAAGTGGAAGGAGCACAAATTATATTTTCGAGTTATGCCCATTTCACGTCAGCACTAGGGCCCTTATCGTGAAAGCTGAGGAGAGCGATGCTATGAGCGTACATAGTACACTGCTCATATGACAACTGATGCCATCATCTTTTTTGAGCGGGGCTGGGGCTGGAGCTGAGAAGGAAATGGAATGAAAATTTGAAGGAAATGTGTGTATATAAATTTTTGGTGAAGGAGTGAAAGAAAATTAGGAGGAAATGGGAGAGGGAATTTGGCTAACAAGGAGGAACTCACTGAAGAAATGGTTTTTCCACGGATGAATACATTTCCGGAGCGAGGAGGGAAAGAGAGAGAGAGAGAGAGAGCTTAAGATTGAGATTAACTTTTTTAGAATGAGC
This sequence comes from Acrocyrtus sp. NNG-2020, assembly GCA_027744115.1. NCBI lineage: Eukaryota > Metazoa > Arthropoda > Collembola > Entomobryomorpha > Entomobryidae > Acrocyrtus > Acrocyrtus sp. NNG-2020. The sequence continues at coordinate 14,906 of JAHZND010003422.1, read as the reverse complement.
TGCTCCCTCCACACAAGAGCTTAAATGTAGCGATAAGGCAGGCTTATCACTTCATTTCTTCTTCCTTGTCGTGGTGATGAGCTATAGCGGAAGAGGAAAAGTGTGTAAAGTCATTACACCATGAAAAGCTGTAAAAACGAGTGTTTAGCGCGGGAAAAGAGCTTATAGCTCTGTAGAAATGTTCCTTCCCCACACTCCCAAGAAATGGAGTAATGGGGCCGTGAAGCAAATGAAAATAGTTGATACGTGATGATACGATATTAAATCTATCTCGAGTCATCAAAGTGGAAAAGGAAAAGGGAGGATTAGTCCTGTCGAATTATTCACGTATCAGCAGAGTTATGGCTTCTCGTCATCAGCGGAAGTGCACAGGAAGTTGAGCTTTCGCCGGGAGCCGCGCTCCAGGAAAAAAAATTGCAGATTTTCTCCCTCTAAATTGGCATCCTTCGAAATCTACATATTTATGCAGATGTAGCAGTAAAAAAATCTTCGTCCTTGTGATAAATGGAAATTTCCAGAAGAGCTATGCTCTGCTCCTCCATTTTACACTTTCTTTTTTTGGAGTTGCCCCGAGAAAAAAAATGTTCCAGAGAAAATAAACGAATTTATTGGAACCGTTTCTCCTTCAAGATTAATGAAGCCAATTATTTGGATAAAAAACTTCTTTGGCTGATCACTCAAAAGGTAGAGAAAAAAAGGAAAAATACGGAGCTGCACAAACAGCAAGTTTGGAAACGCCACCGTCAGCTTTGCCTCCTTCTAACCGGGGAAAAAACTCTCTTTTTCGTGAGAGAGGCAAAACTTTTAATCTGAATTTTGGGTCAGGTCAGATCAAAGCCATTTTCTACTTTTTTTTGTTTGACTAGCAACCAATTTAAGAGCTGCTCAACAACTCCGAAAAAAAATTCTTTTTTAGTGAGCAACTAAAAACTCGAGTCTATTGGAAAAAGGAAAAAGGGATAATTTTAGGTGGCTATATAAGAACAAAAATAACTCCACGTACAAAATTTTTTTTTTCTTTGCTGGAGATATGAAAGGGAATTATTTTTTTTTATTAGCCACCACAGCCAAATATAACGGCTAAGGGTGAAATGATCAGGAAAAAGAATGATGAGCCGAAAAACAGAGGATACGTTAAAAAGAGAGGATAAGGCAAGTCCCAATAATATTCAAAAGAATGCTCCACGACCAAAAAAGAAACTCAGCCTTATTCATCCTGAAGGCATAGAGTGAAAAAAATCCAATTGGTTTTGGTTTTCTTCCCGTTTTTCTCACAGTCTCAAAAATATATCCATTTTTTCCCGCACAGCTATCGCTACCAAGTATTTAGGAGAAAACAGACTAAAAATGTGCAGCAAAAAAATTTGTAATAGTGATCCAATTGTAATAACATTTTTTTGTAGGACAGGGAAGTCGAATGTAATAATAAAAATGAGAAGATCAGGGAAAAAAATCGCAAAGGGAATAAGGAAAGGAATGGCTGGAGCCAAACTAAAAAATAAAAAAAATTCTCTCTTTTTTTATTTCCTCTTTCTCCAATATTTAGTAGAATTTTTTTTGGAGAAAATAAAAGATCTGATTATTCCAAAAAAAGGAGAAGAAAATCGGTAAATGAAGAAGAAACCAGAAGCAGATCATTCCACTTGGCTTGCTGACTTGAGTGCAGCTTGTAAGATGATATCCGAAGAAAAACTCCCAAAAAAATACTCCGGCACAAAATCTTTTAAAAAAAACTAACATGATACTTTACTTGTATTATTTGGCGGGAAATGTACATAAAAAAGTTTTTTTTTCTGCACAAAAAAGAAAACTTCTCTGAATAGACTTTTAGCATTAGTTCATTGAATTCTCAGGGTGGAATGAAATATGGCACAGATAAAAAAAGGAAGCATGTAATACTCCAGCTGAGAAGATACCTTTTTTTTCTATGTCGATGCAGCTAGCTCACAGCTCACTTTTTTTTGCAGACAACAAGAAAACGATGAAATTTGCAAGCAATGAGCATCCCCGTAACTATTTTTTATGTGGGATGATGCTATTCAAAAAAAAATTTTTTTCAGGCTCACGCTTCGCATTAAAAAATGGAAGTGAAATTGCGGGAAAAAAGGCTCCCTTCTCCGGTGTCATTCCCTCCATCTCTGAAAATCCAGATATAAAGTGATCATTTCTCCTTCGCCATGAATATATATATATATTTTAGGTAGGGTGGCTACCTCCAAAAAAAATAATTCTTCAGATGAAAAGGAGGCTGGGCGAGTTTGCTGAAGATGAAAAATATATGAGTAGTGGTGTGTACTCTCCAGAATATATATTTTTTTTGTGCTAACGGCATGCTGGAAAAAGTAGCGAGGATCTCTTTTTTTCTGGAGAAAAGTAAAAAAAAGAGCAGCTCTTTTGCCATAACAATATCCTGTTGTTGTTGTTGTGGTGGTGCTGGAGGAGAAGTAAAGTTGGAAAAAAGGAATAACTGAAATGGAGTCATTGTCTGTGCTAGTGGTCTGCCTGTCTCACATGGAAATATTTTTTTTTTCTTTGCCTCCTTTCCCCACTCTGCTCTGGCCACACTCACGAGAGAGTGGTTTGGGGATAAGAGGAGGCGAAAGTGAAATGTGGAGTGCTCCTTCTTACTTATTCTTACTCCGGGTTTTTTTCAGTAATAAACTGGAGGCTATATACGGGTATGCGATTTAGCATGACCGTCATTTCTTTATATTTTTTTACTGTCCTCTTAAAAAAAATATTCCTTTTTTTATAATTTTGCCTTTTTTATCTTCACAACTCACCCACAATAATTTTTCCCCTTTTCCCTTTCTCTCCCTCCAACTGTTTCATTTCCTCTGTTTCATTTTTCTTCTTCATCTCTTCTTTATGAAGACGGGAAGAAGAAAAAAAGAGCACAGAAAAAAATAAATATATTTCTTTGCTCCAACTGGGAATATACCTTTTTTTATTGTGCTTGTGGAGGTGACGTGAGAAATCTAATACCCGAAAGGGATATGAATGAAAATGATGATGTTTATTTGTACATGTACATTTTCTCCGGTTCATCTGGCCACGGAGTTGGAGTTTGGAGCAAAATAAATATTCTCACAGTTATAACAAGACACCACCAAAAAAATAATGTAATCTACCAGCAGGACTCGCAAACTAACAACAGAAAACAAAATTATACTTTTTGGAGGAAAAAAGGAAGTTTTTTTTTCTCGTGTTTCGTCCCTCCCACAATGCAACTTATATTTTTAAAATGGGGATTGGATGAGAATGACATTTTTTTGTTGCGCTATCATAAATGGAGCGTCATCCTTGGAAAAGATAAAATTAAAAGGAAGCTCCAGCTCTAGTAATTTTTGTGTGTAGTGGGGGTCTCCATGTATCTCTTCTCTCGTGCTAGTTTTGTTATAATTTGTTGGATATGAGATGGAGAAGAGGAGGAGGAGGAGGAGAAGGAAAACGAACATGCTTTTATTTCCATTATCATCATTCATACAAATGACAATGTTTTTTTGGGTATGATTATGACAGCATAAAAATTGAGGACAGCGGCTTTCATCCAAGGAAAATTATTTTTGGAATGTTTGTCAGGGATAATGAGCATGTTTACATTTAACAATTCACAAAATGGCTGTCATTGTGGGCGAGTGAATGGGCACACATAAAAAAAAGCTGTATGGCATGTGCGCAGCGCTATAGCCTTTAAATTTTATTTCCAGCTGGAAAGCTGAAATGAAAAGCGTAGCGAAATATACTGGGAGAAAGCTACACTAACAATGGCACACTATAAATGACAAAATAAAACGGGAGCTTTAATTAGAACCGCTTTTTCCACAGGAAAAGAGAGCCTTTTTAGTCTTGAGTGTTTAATTACCGGCATCATTACGCCAAATGAAACTATCTTCTGTGGAAAATCCCTCGGGATGAAAGGGAAAAAGAGAGAGATTTTTTTTTGTTTTAAAGTTTTATTTTGGAGACGGAACTTCTCTCTATGTGGAGAGCACTTTTCATGACTTTTTCTGTGGAGGCGGGAGGCGGTGGACTATCTCCATCCTTGAAAATTTCCAGAAAGTGCAAACACATTTTAAAAAAATGTATTTTTGGAGGTTATAAATATAACGGCGCTTCTCGGGAAACAGACATCGATCCTTTTAAGCCGAATTGATTGACGCAGATTTTATTTGGGAAAGTGTGGGGGAAATAAATTGACCTCACTTGCTAGCTAAAAAAATATATATATGCGAGAGGTTTTCCCTCCAGGTTTGGATGTGTATTTAGCAGCTTTTTTTAGCTTGCCTGGAGTGTGCTCCTTTCCGCCCGTCACTGATTTCCGCTTTTGGCTATCAGTTTAAAATGAGCTTTTAAAAAAACATTGTCCATTATCTCCTTTTATATATATTTTTCCAAAATAATTTTGGGAAAATCTGCTAAGTTTCCATAGCAAATGGGACATCTTTTTTCCGCTTATTTTTATCATCAGGAAGGCAGAAAGTACATCTGTTCTGCAAACTAGTTTGGAGGAGAAGCTGGAGCTGTTAGCTAATCCGAAACAATAAAATCGTTGCAAGTGAGGAACAAAAAAATTCTTTTGCTGTGTTTTACTAGAAAAGAAATAGATTTTCCCCTTGTTTTTGCCATTACACGCTACGTATGGATCTGCTAATAGGGATAAAAAGTACGGAAATTGCGCTAATGGAACAAGAAAAGGGAGCCGAAATCTCCCATTTACAAGCTACTCCTTCCACTCCAAAATGGGAAAACCGACAATCACATTTTACCCTTCTCTTTCTATTACGCTTTATCATTCCTAATGACACTAAAAGTTACTTTGCTAGAACATAGTGCAAAAATATTGCAAACTAGCACATTACCCTCCTCCTTTTACAATGCTCCACTGAATATTGACATATTTGAGCCTCATGTTTTTTTTTCCTCCGGAAAGTATCAGGAAGGGGAGTGCGCAAAACAAAATGGCACGTCTCTTCCATTGTTTGTTGGACTTCTCAAAAAGAATTTTTTTTTGGTGGGCCCGAGTAAAAGTGCACACCCTCCTTAAACCAATTAATCAACACCTTTTCAATTTTCACGGACCAACTTCCCTCCATTTGAGCCAGCTGCTCTCCAGAGCAACACAGACTGCTCCCCCTCATCATTTATATTTTTGTGGAGCTCATCTCTCCCAAAAAATAATGAAATAACTTTCTTTTTCAAAAATAAAACTCCATTTTTTTCACTTTATCCTACCGAAAAAAAAATTCTCCCTCCAATCATAAAACATTTTCTGAAAAAGGCAGGCCGCGGGAGGATAATATCTCGGAGTAAACCTAATTAATAATATTTTTCCCTCCCCTCCACGATCAATATAGTGAAAGGGGAGCCTTCAGTAAATAACAGTATGTGGGTGGGTAAACAGGGGGAAAGGAATAATAATAAAAAAAATCTTTCATTTGAACTCTCCTTTCCTTACCCTCTCCTGCAATTTCAATACGCACCCGTGTAATTTCCGTCTTCACTGTAACAATTCATATTATGCATTCTATCCCAGCTAGCATATATTTTTTGTAATGCTTTCTCCACAGAAAAGAGAGCCATTTCCTCCTTCCTCCATCCATCATTGTCCCATTCTTGAGTGAAGCTATTAGGTACATTAGCGCTCCCCTTTTTTTACAATCGCCTATTTAGTGCGAACACAGCTTACACCGAAAGGTGGTGAGCGCGAAGCTATTCATCCGCGCAATGAAAGCACAACTATTATTATAGGGAAGATAACGATTTCGCATTCTGGTCGGGCTCCCCATAAAAAATATATATTTTTCCTTGTACATTTTTTTTATATTGATAGATCTTTCCAGAAAAAAAATAAATTTGTAGAGAGCTGGAGAGCTGGAACTGGCGCTATACCCGTACTACCACTCCTCCTTATTATTACTAGCCGAGTTTTGCCATGATGTGTACAGATAGGAGGAGGAGGAAGGACTGGAGATTGGAGGAGGGAAAAAATATATAAAAATCTGGAGTTTTGGTTTAGAATAGGGTCGTAAAAGGAGTAACCAAGATAGATGGGATATTTATGGGTGTATTATGCCCCGTTTTTACTATTATTACATGACATCATTTTCCCTCCCGTATTTTTCAATAATATTCCATTTCAGCTAATAACACTCTCCGATTTTCTTTTTTGCTGGTGACTTTCCCACCACTAAATATTTATGTGCTGTGACGGAACAGGCTACATACTGCACTGCCGGAGTCCTTATGTGCCCTTTCCCATTTGCGCGGGAACCTTATTTTTTCTTCCTCCTCTTCTCCGTTTCTCTCTCTTATTTAGTTTTCTTCTCTTCCTGGAGAATTTGCCTGAGAAAATTTTCATTCTAGTTTCCAGCCGAAAAAAATATGTGAAATGTGCACAGGAAAATTATGGAATCTGCATGAAGATGTTTTCAGCTTTTAGGGAGGAGGTGGAAGTGGAGGTGGAGGTAGAGGTGCAGTGCCAATGGCGGTGGTGGGGAGACGAGGGAGTATCATCACAGAAAAATAAAATGCACATCGCGCCCGCACTCACTCTTCGGAAGATCATTTTAAAAAATAAAAAAAATACTGTTCGTATGAGCTAGGAATCTCTTCAAGGAAAGGATAAGATTTCTATTCAGCCTCTTTTTTTTGTTGCAATGATATGGCTTTAGCAGAAAATTCTTTTCTGGGAGAGAAAGTTGGAGTAGTCCAAAAAAGGGAAATTGTAGCTCCCTGAAAAAGAAGGCGGAAACATGTCATGGAAACAGTATGACTTAGCCTAGTACATTTTTATTTTCACTTGTGGATGAGAGAGCTGGACAAGAGAGAAAAGGAAAAAAAGGACAATTTTTTTTGGCAGAATAGCACAAAAAGTTTTTTTTTGCAGATGGAAAATGGAATGAAAAGAGAGATAATATAGGTGCTACACAGAGAGTGAAAGTACTTTTTTTCAGGATTTTTTTTTCTTCACGGTTGCGAAATTCAGGTTATGATTGGAATACAAAGGGAGCAGGTTGAAATAAAAAAAGGAGATGAAATTACTTGTCTTAAAAACAGGAAAAAAGTTTCTTTTTTTGGATCTCTTCCCTTCCATTCTATTCCATTCGATTTGAATCCAGTTGTAAAAATTCAGTTTTGCAGTTGAGCAGCCATCCATACGGTTTGATGCGTGTACACGAAAAAAAAGTGTTTTTTTTTATTCTTTTCGTTGAAAGCGTTTTACAGGCTGACTCGAGTGCTTTCCCACACACTCTCTGTTTTTAGTTCATGAAGTGAGAAAATAGTTTTTTTAGAAGAGAAGAGCAAAAAAAGGAAATTTTTATGCTGGGACGTATTTTTTTCTGCTTCTCTCTCAACTTAGGTGAAAATTCATTAAATTATCGTTTACACTTTTTTCCCAGAGGATGAAAGATTTTTCATTTCGCTGGTGGGAAAATGCAATTTACAGGAGGATGATGAAACCGTACATGTGGACGTGGGACTAAAAAAAATGTAGCGAAATTTTCTCCAGAGTGAGTGAGTGGAGCAGAGAGTATATAACGGAGTTGTAGTGCCCTTTTAAAATAATACATTTTTTTGAAAAATATATATTTTTTGGGGAAAATAGGATCCTGGGAGCGGAAGTGAGGGAGAGAGGGGCACTAGTAAAAATATAGTGCGGTACACGTAAATTTTTAGCGTATTGTTCCCCCGTTTTAAGAGAAATGTTGGAAAACGTGCATGAGGTTTTTTTTGCATGGGTGCCTAAAACACGGGGATGGCGCTTAGGCGCACCGGCACGCTGTTTTGCTTCACTTAACTTTTCATTCCACTTTACTACTTTCATTCATGTGGTTTTTGATCGGTGTCCCTCCTGCTGCTTTTTTTGGGCTGCAAAAAAGAGGAAACCGGTAGAGTATGTGATGAACGGCCAGCTATATTTTTTGGGGACCACTTACACTTTTCCCCTCGCCCTTTTTATCATTTTCATTTAATAATGTGAGAAAATGGGCAAAGAATGTTTTTTTCCTTGAATGGCCGACAAGGCAATATATTATCCTCGAGGTTCCATTTAGTTCAAGATTATTAACTTTTAAATATTTAATCTGCGCACGGATATGGGTCCGCACTCTTGTAAAATTGCGCTCCTGACATGCTACTCGCATCCCCGATAATGTTTTGACGATGTTGATAAATGCCGTACAAAGTGTAATGGACGGCGAGACGACATAGTCTACAAAAAATAAAGAATTTTGGACACACGCAAAAAAATCTATACCAGCTGGAAAAGTTTTTTTGTTGGAGAATGTCCATGGTCAGCTGGAATAAATATCGGCTTTCTGGTTAGCTCCGAAGATAAATTAATAACTATTATGTGGATTTTTATAGCCGGTGTTATTTATTTTTTAAAAAAAAAGAAATATTCTTTTTTTCGAGGCCGATGGGTGACCTCTCCCAATGCCAGTCCACCTGAGAGAATGTTCCAAAAAATATGTTTTGATTTGGAGGGGGAGGACCCCTCACTAGTTTTTATTTTGTGGTGAGGTAAGCATTAAGCTCCAGCACTTTTTCCCATCTGGCAAATTAAAGTATCTGAAAGTTGGTGTTTTGGAATATCGGCGGAAATTGAAATTCAATGAAGTGGGAGCCACACGAAAGTGTTCTGGCTTCTATATCTGCGCTATCATCTTGTAGCGTAATCCTCGATGATTTATTATTTCTTTCTTGGTGAGAGGGAAAGCGATATATCCGGTGGAGGGTAGCAAGGTTGAGGGAACACGGACACTATCGATGTAGAAAATTGCACTGGACCATTTATCAGAACTTTTCTCGTTTTTTTATATATCGGGCAACTCCCATTTCTTCCCCTTCTACTCCTTTTTTTGATAAAGTGCACCGTGATCTACGACTCCCTAAGCGAGCCCCGTGAAAACGCTCCTTTTTTCCATCTCCCACTCCACCCATCAAAAAAATAAAAGTTCAAATGGAAAAAGGGGAATTTTTAGTTTAGCATTTGACAACTCCAATTTCACTTCGGAAGGGAGGAACCCCAGCGCCACTTGCAATTCAAAAAAAAACTTTTTCAGGTGCACTTCCTTCAATTGGCACATTTAAAATGGGCGTGGACCCTACAAAAAGACAGATATTCATCTTGCTAATTTATCATAAAAAATATCCTCTTTTTATCATGTCACCAGAGCAGTGTCTGGTTTTCGACGTCACCAAAAATATCTTTTTTGATGGGGTCTTCTTCTCATAATTAAAATATATGGTGGGACTCTCAATTCTCGTCTACTCTCTCCTTATGCCCCAAAAATTTTTTTTTGGTGTGTGTGGTGAAGCGAGTATATTTGGAGGGGAAGAGGGGTAGTCCCACTTTGGAGATTTTCTTTGTCGCGATCGTCGTCCTCGTCCTCGTCATCCTTGCCTGGTCGCGGTTATTTCACACTGTGGCGCCTCCATTTCTGTGTGCTCTTTTGTCTCAAGAGAAGGCAAATCAGTCCAGTGAGTGGAATATTTTGGAGGGAAAATGTTTAATTTAATTTGAAATTGTCATTGGCTGTGTGCACTCGGAAGCGGACTCCGTTCTGGAAGAGCTTCTCCGCTCAGAGCTCAGAGCTCACAGCGCTAAGTTCTGTGACTCTGTTTTTATTTGACAAGGAAACGACAAGAGGGAATGATACCTTGTCGTCAAGCTCATTTCAAAAGAGTGCACACCACCCACACCCCTCCACATATATATTCTTTTGGTGTCCTCTAATGGCTCTAAAACGAGGGCAAATAGACCCAATTCCGGAGACTGCACACATTACACACATTCCACGTAATGGGGAGAGCAAAGAGTCCTTCCATTTCTACTGGAGAAGACACAAACGCCACCAAAACTCACTCTGGAATAAAACGTTGAAAATTTTCACGGAAAAATGCTTTCCGCATCTCCTGGACCATCTTCTTTTGTACTGCTCTACTCTTCCAGTTCCAGCTTTCCACATTCCTTTTACTTTTGCTTGGCAGCCTGGAAGAAATATTTTTTTTGTCTGGAGGTAAAATAAAAATCTACACAATTTACTACAAACTTATTGCAGCGCCAACGCCAAGTTCAATCTGTACATCATTGATAAGCTAAAAAAAAAAGAAGCTGGAGGAGTTACACTCGAGAAAACTTTTTTCTCTGGGTTTTCCTCACGGGAATGTACCAAAAATCATACAATTCATCTCGTGAATCACTTCGTGAAAAAAATATTGTCGCCAAGCTAAAAACAAATTGGCAGCTGTTGGAGGAAAAAAAATTTTCCCGTGAAAAAAGACATATTTTTCTTGTTAATTATCCCCATCTAATTCAGCCAGCTCTAACGGCACTTCTTCTTCTCGAAGAAAAATTCGTTTTCTTCGCTTTCATAATCACCCCGAAAATCAATCAACATCAGCGCGAAATGTGGGAAAGTAGTCTAAATAATTAAATGGTGTCTCCGAGCTGCTGCTATTTGCTCTATAAACGGAAACAGAGGGAAAAAGTGATATCGGGTGGCAGTGGTGAGGGAAGCAAACAATCCCGCAGCACATTTCCCACTCTCAGGTTGCCTGCTAATTAAAGGGGATCTCTGGTGGAGGCTGTCTTCCCAGGAAGAGGAGCGCAATTTTTTTTAGCACTTGTAGTTAAGTCAGAGTGGCGCCCGATTAGTCATTACTACCACGGTGCATTAGCATACTGGAGCTGTCAGAAGAGAGAAAAGGGGAAAATGGAGGGAGAAAAAATTTTTTTTGGTAGTAACATAATGACTGGGAAATTGTAGATATGATAGTTTAGCTTTTTTTTACAGCTCTTCCGGTTGCGTGCATTTATTGACTTGGCAATATGGAAGCAAACAATCCCAGCAGATTTCCCACTCTCAGGTTGCCTGCTAATTAAAGGGGATCTCTGGTGGAGGCTGTCTTCCCAGGAAGAGGAGCGCAATTTTTTTAGCACTTGTAGTTAAGTCAGAGTGGCGCCCGATTAGTCATTACTACCGCGGTGCATTAGCATACTGGAGCTGTCAGAGAGAGAAAAGGGGAAAATGGAGGGAGAAAAATTTTTTTTTGGTAGTAACATAATGACTGGGAAATTGTAGATATGATAGTTTAGCTTTTTTACAGCTCTTCCGGTTGCGTGCATTTATTGACTTGGCAATATAAACTTGTCTGCCTTCCATCACAAGTTTTGGGAGCTGTGTTATAGCTGTTTACCCATCTGTGAGTTTTCGCAAGTCCTATTATCAGATTACGCCTATCTCTCTTTTTGCTGTTTGCTCAGTCCGTATTGGAAATAAAAAGGCTCCCATTCTCTGTCTCTCTCAGATTACGATATAGCTTCACTTTTTATTGGCGGAATGTGCAGGGGCCCGTAAAAGTCACTTTTAGCTCTGCTACAGAATGCAATAACGTTTGATTAACTTTTCACGGCGCCTCTCCCATTTTCTCCCCACCAGTTTAATGAGCGCGAAATGCGGCTGTCAACTGGAGAAACGAAAAATATAATAACGCAAAATTTCCAGATGGGGAGATGGAGCATTTTCCTCCCCAAAGATATATATTCCTTTTACATCCATTATAAAAAAAAGTGCAAAAGGGCGTCGTAAAATAAGCAGCTTTTATCTAGTGCTCCTCCAAAGTCATTACTCATCCGGAAAATCAATCCAGCTCGATTCAAACCATCTATTTTTTTTGGTATGAAAAGGATACAGGAAATAAAACAGGGCTATGCAAACCTCCCTTTCGGAAAGAGCAAAAGCGCAAGGACAATTTTTAAACGGGCGAGTTATCTCAGCCTAAAAAAATTATAATTGAGTCGTAAAAAGAGCCCCCGCCGTAAAACTGATGTGGAAGTTAATTACCTTGAAAAATGCCATTTTCCTGGCTCCCCATAAAAAACGCGTTTGCATTTTACAGCAAATTATAATAGTCTATTGGGGAAAGAAGAAAAATAATGTTTTTTGCAAGGGCACAATACTCGCTGCAATTTTCATTTTTAAAAAAAGACATTTTCTCTTTAATCTGCAAGATGCACCCACTTTTTTAAAAGATGAGTCACTTCACTTGCAGAAACTCGTCAGTGGCCGTAATAAAAAGATGAAGTTTTCTGTTGTTATTTGCCGTTATTTGGAGAGGAGCATGCCTCTCCTCCCATTTCCCATTATTCTCTCGTATTTTTTTTAAGTTCATGGAAAAAAGCTTTAAAAAGTTTAATAAAAGGTTTAAGACTTAAGCCATTAAAACGTAAATGAAAACGCACATTTTTGGAAAGGAACTATATCCTCGCTGTTTGTGTGTGCGAGTGAGTGAGTGAGGTGGAGCATGCATGGTTTCGTGGCTTCCAGTTTTCACTACACTTCTGGAAAAAGGGTTCTTTTTTGGAGGGAAGGAGCACACAGAAGGAGGAAAGATACTTTTTTTGTTAATGTGGATTCGATAGGACAGGTATTAGATGCAGTTGAGCGTGTGTTTGTCTGCTTGTGTGTGTGTGCGAGCGCTAATCCCATTTTGTAAACTGGGGAAAGTTCTCTCGAGGCACACAAAAAACATGGTTTCTGCAAGAATACTTATTCAGTCCCTCCATCGGAGCAGTCCACAAAAAATGGAGGAAAAGTGTGCGAAAAAAGGGAAATTTTTTTTATATACGCGCTTTCCATTATTAGCCACGTTTACTGGCTTTTTTCCCATTTCCGTCATTAATTTTTATGCCGCTGTCTAAATTATGCAGAGCTCAAAGTACTAAAAAACATGCTTTTATTTCTCTTTCCAGTTAACTTTGACCACTTCCAAATACTCCGGGCAATTGGGAAGGGCAGCTTTGGAAAGGTAAGCAAAGTCCGTAATAATTTTTTACTGTCCTTTTCCTCTAATTACTACGAATTTGAGGATCTCACTGTCAAAAAAAAGTGTTTTGCGACGTGTCCGAAAATTTTACTGTCTCTTTTTAGGAAGAGGATAAAGCATACAAAAAATTTGTATAGTGTGGGGAATGAAGAGTGCAGAGGGATGAAGCCTTCTCATCTTTTTTTTTTCAGAAAAAAAAATGTTTCTCATTCATTTTCATGAATGAAAAATATTTTTTTTATTTGACTTTCAGGAAAGGAGTCACACGTGAAAAATCTCTATTTAAGAATCAGATCAGGTTTTCCCTTGCTAAAAAGAGATTTATTCGCTCCCTTCACTCCCCTTCCGGCTCTCCCTCTACTTTTCTCCACTCTCTGTTTAACTTTGCAAACAAAGCGCAGTCCAAAAAAGAAAATTTTTATGCTTTCCCACTCCGAAAATATTGCGAACTGGTCCACCGCCTTTTTCCTTTTTTACTTGCACGTTTGTTTACTTGACTTTCGCAATTTCCTATTTAAAGCTCATCACAAAGTATTAAGTAAAAAAAATGGAGTAACCGTCCAAAATAAAATTTTCTTCTTTCTTTTACACTCTGTCACGCCGAAAATGGGAAAGCAAAAAAATCAAAACTTTTTCATATATTTTTTTCCCTTTCCTCCTCTTCCAAACTATTTTCCAAGTGTAATCCATTCCCCTCAAAAGAAGCTTTCTTAATCAGAGATAAACCGACCCACTTTCTACCTCATTTTGACATTCCGCTCACTTACTATTCAGCCGAGCTGCTGCTCCTCCCGCAAAAAAAATATTTTTTTTTTTGCCTGCAGCAATCTCCCCGAGAAATATAAAATCTCTTCATCCATTTAATTTCTTAGCTTATTTCCTTCTTACGCTACATTTGCAAAATTGCCAATTTTATGGATTGAATAAATCCCGCCAATATATTTATTTTCCTTCTGTAAATATGGCGCAGTGTCATTTTTTATATATTTTCGCGCTATCTCCTCACACACCATCCTTCTCGTGTAAATAAACAGGTTTGTGAAGGCTCTATATATTTTTTTGCATATCTTTTCCTCACAAAGATATGACATGATACAGAGGTGGGGACGCATGGACACCTATTTATTTAGCGTAGCGGTGCTGTGATGATTCGCGCATAAAAAATAGGAATTGTAGCTTTTGGCTGGTTAGTTTTTGTAGGGAAAATACAATTTCCATGTAATATTCACACGTGGGCAGAGGAGGAGACAGAAAAATCGATAGTTTTACAGCTAATTCATTATTGTGGTCGCGTCTGAAAATTGGAAGAGAGTCTCTCTTCCCTCTCCACTCTCACTTTCCACTCTTTTTTCCCTCCCTCCAAGCTATATCTCTTTTTCCAAGCAAGTCAAAAATAATGAATGTCGCTGTGAGCCACCAAAAACTCCACTGTCCGTGTCCTTCCACATACATTTTTTTTAGGTTATACGCTCTCGGCTCTCACTTTTCCCTTTAAAATTCATGAACGTAGCCGCACAACTACAATCACACTCAGAGAACCTTGTCATTTTATAACAAGTGGAAAAATAAATAGCTAAACACATTTCCACCGGACTGCTCTTCTCTCCCAACAAAAAAATATATATCCAATCCTATTTGCACACCATCACACCAACGACCACTATCATCCCAGAGTATAGTCCTTGCTTGTTTCCTCTTCACTACTATTTTTTTCATATCCTTTTTTGTTTTGCTCTTTTATTTTCCAGTGGCTAAAAAAATGTGTGAAATGTGAGCATTCAGTTTTTTTTTATATGTGGAGAGGATATAGTGAGTAGTTGGCGCTAATTTTTTTTATTTTTTGCAAAGTGAATAGCTACATTCCTATTTTTGATTACCAGTGCGGTGAAATATGAGCACGCTTCTTTTCCTGAAAATGAATGGTATCGGTGGACGATTGTCGCTCAAAAAAAAATTGATGCCCAAATTATAGCGCCATAGTACCCATATGAATAGCTATTCCCATTTATAAGGTTTTGGCTAAATTTTTCTGTGTAAATATATATTTGCGGTAAGTGCAACTCTCTCCATTA
>JAHZND010003421.1:0-19032 GCA_027744115.1 Acrocyrtus sp. NNG-2020 | reverse complement strand
ATGTAAGCACAATTTTAATAACTGTTCGTTTGTAACAATATAAACTACCCGCTATATTTGAAACTAACGTAAAAAATCTATACAAAACCTAATAAAAGAAGAGTCATGAAACCTAGACACGTCTAGATTTCATGGAGTAGCTATCGAATGCACGTTTGACAATATATTTTTTGATTTAATTAAGCAAAAATATATTATGATATGAACCTACTATCCTACTAACAAATTTTACACTAAATACATGAACATAGGTAATCTTTAATTTGAACTTGCGAAAACATACTGAACTAGCAAGCTAAATACATACATTTTTAGAAGTTATTTTGAAGCTTTTGTTAGCAAACAATTTCTATGTAAGTTATTCTACTTCTAAGTGAGCACAAAAAAATTCGCCTTGCCTTCACAAATGCTTCATTTTTTCTAGTGACCCTCATAATTTTTTATGCGTACGAATGTGTTTTTTATCACGTATTACATTTTTTTTCATTCATTTACACACCGACAGCCTCAGTTAAGTATCTACATTTTCTGCAGCTCTACGGTAATTATATCACTCCGTCTAAAACTGGAATGATTTAAGATTTTGCGAAAACAAGATTT
The DNA here is from genome assembly GCA_027744115.1 of Acrocyrtus sp. NNG-2020. Lineage (NCBI taxonomy): Eukaryota > Metazoa > Arthropoda > Collembola > Entomobryomorpha > Entomobryidae > Acrocyrtus > Acrocyrtus sp. NNG-2020. The sequence goes on along the minus strand of JAHZND010003421.1, from coordinate 18,432 downwards.
GAAATTTATACACAAATTTTTATGAATATTTATGCATGTTTTTACATATTTAAAAATTTTCATTTTCTATCATTTTAATACTGTCAATGTACAACTAGGGGTTTTGTCACTTTTATATTACTTTACAAGTTACTAGTAGACAAGTTAAAGTATTCTATTCTAGAACCTTGTTTTCTAATATATAGCGAAATATCATTTATTTTATTTTTACAGATTAATTAACAAGAGCTGCTCCTCAGCTCGGCAAGCATTTTCAGCGCCTGCTCTCCTAAAATTGCAGAAGAGTCTCTGTTATTATTGGAGATGGATTCACTGTTGCTGTCTCCCGTCGCCTGGCTCAGGCTTTCACTGCTACTCGAAGTGATAAGGACTTTTGTAGTATTGGCGTTGCAGCTGGTTCCATTGTTGTTGGAGATAATACTGTGATTATTATTATTATTCATGGAGGAAGTCTGGAGATTTCCGTGGTGGGTGGACAACTGCAACTGAGTTGGGCGACTGAGGCGATTCCCCAAGGAGCCGTTGCTGTTCAAGCTGTTTTGACTGGCAACAGAAGACTGGACTATGGAGTGATTGCACGCTGGCACAAACCCATTCGCCAAATTTTTCAGATGCTGCTGTTGCTTTCAGTAATTGTTGCTGGATTTTCTGCTGTTGCTGCTGGACATGCTGCTGCTGAAGACTATCTCGAATCTGTGCAAGAGCCTGAAGCAGCTGGTTGTTCACAGAGTCGAGTCTAGCAATCTGAAAATAATTACAGAATCCACTGTGTTAGTATTACATTAATTTATTTCTCATTCGAAGATAAAATAAGAGAAAAAAGTAAAAAGTTTAATGTAGGAACCTTCTGCTCTTGTGCCTCAATCAATTTTTGTTTTTTGTCCAAGGCCGTGAGTAGATCGTGCTCTCTCTTCATCTCCTCCTCAGCACTTAACAATCTCTGAAGTAGCTGATCCATTTCCTTGCAGCCATCATCCGAACTTCGAGAGTATCTGTCCTGAGAGCCCTTTCCAGATCCAGCACTACAATTTCCAGGGCTCCCGCCAGCACCCATATTATCTCCTGCACGTTTGTTTTGCCCAGGACTCTCGTTGCCAAAAAGCCGCTCTTCCGCTCTACTTAGCTTTACTTGAAGGGCTTCCATCGCTCTCCTCAACTCCAGCATTTCTCTCTCATACTAGACAAGGAGAAGCCACAGATAAGAAAATGCCACATTCATTTTAATATCAAAACGACCCACAGAAACTGTTCATTTTTGCTGGATCCTTTTTATGCATGCACATACCTCTTCCAGTGATTTCTCTCCATTACTGCTTCCATCTGGGATAGGTCGATGACCTGAGCTTCTCTTGACATGATTGCGGCGAGGTGGCAAATGCGGAGTGGGCTCATCCCGCTCGTTCACCAAACCACTGTCAGAATCCTCATCGGATGATGAGCTGTACGGATGATTTTTCCTAAGAAGCTCGGCGGAGGAACGTCTGCTGAGGCGATGGTGTCCCGATTTACTCTGAGACTTGGAATGAGCTGATTGTTGCCCAGCCATGCTTACATTGTTTGCATACAGTTTTTGCTGCCCCCGGGCTCTACCCTTCGTTGGAGAGATGTTGGAATGCGAGTATTCGCAATCGGAAGAACTGGATGATCTTGCCAGCCTACAAAAAATTTAGAAACGAAATGTATCAAATTAGTTATTAAATTTTCAAAAGCCACAAAATTTAATAATGTACTTGGGGGCGTTCGGCAGAAATTTTACCTCCGTGGATATGACGGTTCGTTGCCTTTCTCCACTCCCACAGTACTCAAATCATCAACGCTTTGTGATCCCACTTTCCTGTTAAACACGGGGTTATTGAACGTTAGCGCAGTTGTAGCATCCTGCATTTCCGTAGCTCTCATATTGATATTGTTAATGTGCGCGTTAATTTGGTCTTTAATATGGGTCGACTTTTTGTTTCCCTTGTCATCTCCCTCCAACACAGGGCTCTGACTTTGATAACCAGAAGAAGCTTGGCTGCCCGACCTTGGGTTATTCAGTCCAATCTGGGTGGGATTCGCATGAGGAATCTGCAGCTGGAGAGGATACGGTGGGATGCCAACATTTCCATTGCTGTTGATACAGTTGCCGTTCATGTTCATCTGAACTTGAGAAATGTTTTTCACATTTGGATTTGAGTTGTTGTGGATAACACTCGACACAGCATAAATTGGGGTTGGGTTTGTGCTCACAACGGAGGCGTGATGGGGAATCTGATACTGATGATTTATAGCCTGCGAGTTACTATTACAGAGCGGGTTAGAAAATCTGTGGCTTATTGGGATTCCCAGTGGAGCTGGTGGCGGTGGACCGGATGGTGGTGGAGAGGGAAGATGCGGGAAGGGAAACATGGACACGTTCGTCGCATTCGCGGGTTGCTCCAACCACTTGTGAATTATTTCCAAAAGTTCTTGCAATTGCTTAAATCTGTCATTCTACAACGAAAAAATATCAAAATGTTTTAGTGGCGATAGCATTACTACAGCATTTCAGAACAAATGAAAAACTTTTCCATTATTGTGGAATAGCAATTATGTGAGGCATTTTTCATTATTTTCTCTTTCTTGTACCTTTGGGGCAATCTTTGCTACGTTTTCACTTAACAGCGTGGAGAGAATGCTGAGGTATTTGCCTAGATCGATAAACCCACCGGCTGGCACTTTGTCTTTCGCGTCTTTCTGCGCTTTCTTCACAGCTTCAGAGTTTAATGGACTCTGCAAAATATATAAATCATTTTTGGTATTAATAGAAATGGCAAAACCGCTGGGAACCTAGCTTGCTTTTGTCCCCTTCTCAAGTCAGGGGCCACTCCTCCCCTTCATGTCAGTTACATCACGTACAACTTAATTATGAAATAAAAGTGATTAAAACTATGCCCGAGTTTCAGTTTAAAGAAGAGTTTTTCTAACAAGGATCTCGAATTAAAATGTCATGAGAGTGCGTACGAGGTATGAAGTGAAAAGTGAACTTACAGAAATACACGAGGATTTCTCCGAGGGATACTCTACAATGAGGGAAAAGAGGAATCGAAAGATCAGTGCAAAAAATTACAGAGCAGAAGACATTGGATGATGATGATTGAAGAAATAAAAGACTTCATTAATCTCAATGAACTTCCATCCGGGATTTCAACTTGACTTGACGAGCGGAAATACATACATCATCAAACAAACTCGAAAAAGAAAGAAACAACTTTGTAAAAAAAAAACTTTACATTTTTCTTTCTCTTCTCTCCCTCTCGCTGCCAACTTAGTTTCCCAGTTTCCCATCGTCAATATGAAAAAGGGAGGAAAAGAAACTTGAACAGTTGAACAAGTAATTTCACTTTCTTTTTTGCTTGTTTCTTTCATTCTCACTTTCCATTTCCATCACGGTTTTGGGCAAGAAGACGACGCCAAAAACGTGCTCGGGTATGCCCTCGAGAAGAAAGGGAATTGGAAAGTGGAGAAAAAAGGACAAGACAAAGGAAGTGAAAAGCAAGCACTCTCTTTCTCTTTAGCTTTACTTTTTTCCGTCGCCCGTCTCGTTTGTAAAAAACTGTATTTTTCTTCATTCACAAAATTATACGCGCACTTGTACAAGAATAAATGAAACTTACCATTTGTAATGTTGAAGAGACTAGGAGAGAGTATAGCAGGACAAAGGAATCGGAGGAAGATCGACGCTGAAATCAAATGATCACTTAGCTCTTCTTTCCCTGCGGATTTTAATGCCTCCCGACAGTGAGAAAAGCACTCTCTCAGCTCCCTAAAAGACGAAAGCAAATTAATTTTTATTTTAAAAAATCGAAAATTCGAGATGAAATGGCAAAAGTTTTTCTCTTCTCAAAATAATATTTCCTTTCGAAAGTCGAAATATACTTTGGGGTGAAGACTGAAGACAGGTAGAGAAGAAAAAATTGGCTGAACTTTTTCATAGAAAAACTTTCTCCCTTTTCCAATGTTCCGGTCTAACATCTAATTTTTTTTCTTTTTAAGCTCATTACGAACTGAAAAAGGGGCTCTGATCATTCGTTATTTGTTCAGCATTATGTAAAAAATTAGGCTGTTAGACAAGAACTGAGAAATGGTCTCCCCTTTCTATTCAATTTTATTTTCTCCTCATTATCCTTTTTTCTACTAGTAATGAGGAGTAACTCACATGGGGAAGATGGAATGGGAGTGCATGATTGCTTTCCACACTGTGTCTACTGCAATCCTCAGATTTTGTTGGTTTTTCGAGAGGTTCGCGCCCACTGGAAGTTTCATAGGATCTATTTCACAGTCGTACAAGTCTTCTGAGCCCTGGAACTGCTCGATGAAAGGTCCTAAAGTAGCGTGAAGGTATTCCGTTCCAGTCAGCTTCAAGAATGCTTCCATAGCCTTGGTAGCTATTGAATTTCCGCGGAACGTCAGCTTCTCATCGCCTGTGCAAAACAGGAGAAATGAAATTCATAAAGCGATTACATAACGTTCATGCTGAGAGTGTCAGTCGTGAAATGACTTTTACAGCCACTTGCATGGCTGTAAAAGAGTAAAAACACTTCATTATTGCTTTATTGGTGTGCACACGTACCACTTTTGAGAATTTCTTGGAGAGCAAGCTCAGCAATGAACTCTTTGGCAAGGCCCTCGTGATGTAACACATGGACCATAGCACTCGCCAAATCTTCTTTTGCCTTCACGCTCAACACACTTTCCAAGCACTCGCTCAGAGGACCGTACTGGTCTTTCACGTACTGCAAGAAAAAAGAAAACGTGTAAATTAAACTTCTTCTCACTTTCCCCGCCAAAATACAAAAATAGTTTTTTTCTTTAGCTTCCAGCTATAAATCACATCATTTTCTCCATGTTAATCCGAATAGCAATCGTTTAAAGTGGGTGAGGACAAACCTGAAGGAAAGACTTGTAGCACCGCAGGGGCAATATATCCACCGATTGGTATTTGCACTTTATGCGCAGCGAGGGATGCTCCTTCTCCTTACTGCTATGACTGGAGGAATCAGGTAGAACTGGATACCACTTCTCTATGAGATACCGTGAGGTCACAGAGTTTACCGGGATTTTCACCTTGCCTGCGTAAATCACCAAACATATGGAATGATAAGTAGAACTTAAAATGAAAAAACAAAAATAGAACAGAGCCCTGGATTTTCATACGCCTACAGATTTGCAATATCGTACTTCTTTTTGCAAACATCTGTCGAAACGCACTCTACAAAAGGAGCACAGCCACGTTCCCTCAAAGAACTTTAAACGGAATTAACCCGCACACACTCAAATATTTTCCTCTTCCTATCTGACATCTAATCTAAATTGAGCGACCCACATACTGAAATTACATTTTAGCTTCTTCTTTAAATAAAAATGACCATAAATTATTGTCTGAGCACTTCCATTTCATAATGTAGAAATTAAGTGTGCCATATCTACTCGCGCTGCACACAATTTCTCATTTTCTGGGGCTGGATGGTCCATAAAACTTGAAGGTCCATTACACGTCATTTGTCTTTATCTCTGTTTTGGTAACAAGCTATTAAATACCAACTGTGTGGTTACGCAATGCAAATACAAAAACAGTTTTTCGAATCTCTGCTGTGCAGGTCAACCGAAATGGTCTGCCAAAAAGTGAACGAGAAAATTTGGCCATTTCATAGTCGAGGGGAAATGGGGAAAGCGAGAAAACATTAATTATATGGCTAATTTTTATGGCCATTAATACAACACAGCACTCTTCTTCAACAATTTTAATTACAGTCTATTCTTAGCAGCACTCTACTTAAATGGGATGAGTTACAACCTAGCTGAAACGAAGCGGTCGGGAAAGTCATTAAGTATCGTTCCATTCGAAAAATAGAAAGGGATAAATGTTTTTGTTGCTTCCTGTCGTTTTTTTCAACAAAAAATTTGTTCCGCTGGAGCACACTTTTTGGTCGACATGGTTGGCTCAAAACAATAAATTTTCATTACTAGAGTGAAATGAAGTTACATGAGTAAAGTCATTTAGGGTTTAGGAGGCTGCTACGGCATAAAGCTTAAAGTCAAACATGAGCACGCGTAAGCCTTTTTTTCTGTCGGATGTACCGCTGTAACTAATTTTTTTTAGAAAAGCCTCAGTAGTGTGACATGGGGCAGGTAATCTGGAAAAATGTGGAATCTAAGTGAAAGAAATTGTCAAACGAACCGATGCAAGTGTTGCGTTCCTTCTTCCGTTTTTTATCACCCTCCCGAAAGAACACGACAGTGATAAGTTGCACACAATTAGGTAGCTGAGTGAATTCGAAGTGCTCTCCCCAAAAGAGCATTTCCCCCCTTGGTTTCCCACACGTCCGGGCGTAGAGCACGTCATCAAGGTACAACTCGCAAAAGTACCGCTTGGATGAGTGCTTCCCGCTACTCCCACCTGGGATTCCTTTCCCCTCTAGGATCCACAGTTTCAGGGAATTCTCCCTTCTCCGGACTTCATCCGCACGCGGCCTAATCGCCTGCCGGAATGCGTACACCCAGGAATCTCTTTCCGCGGAGGATGAACACGTGTAGTACTTGCAGCCGGTGGGGGTTGTCACCTGGAATGCGAACTCCTGGCCAAGAATTGATGGGTGAAGGGGTCGGATAGAAACATCGCCAGCTGTCAGGTCCATCGTTGACATCATTCCATTGCTGACGAAACTGTTCACTGGATTGTTCGTCCAGGCCAGGAGGCTCTCGTGAGATCGGGATATTCGCATTCGGGAGGGATACAGGATATTGCCACTGCTGTTTAGAAAAAAATCAAACAAATCATGTTACATTTACATTCGTTATTTGATAAAACGGTAAACATCATCTGATCCTGGCAGGGTACCAGTTCACGCAAAACCCAAAGGTTTTTGACAGCTGGACATGATGACGCTGTCAGAGTTCATTGGAGTGTGAAAAATTACGCAATATTAAGACCCCTTTGAGCTTCCTACCTCTACCTCACACAGTTCATGAATAACAGATGGGCCTACCGTTCTAAAACGCTAAATGCCATTTTTCATCACTATGAAAATGAAATGTGCTTAACCGCATACGTTCACGCTTCTTTCCTTCTTTCCACTTTGCCATATCAGCGCCATCATCAATTCACTTTTAAAATTCTCTGTCAGACGCTTTTAAAATCCGGCCTAAGCTCTTCCCAAAATACACTATTTAAGCTGTTTAAGCTCCCAAAAATGATTAATTAACATTGAGAATTACCCATCTGAGGGAAAAATACGAAGGATCATTTTTAGCCAGCAGTATAAAAGAGTCAGCACAGCATCAAATCATTGCTGCTACGCACACACCTCATTACACGCTCGAATGAGAGCGAAGTCATTTTTTGCTGCGGCTCACTCATCTCATCAGCAACAAACCCACAGAAAATGGGAAGCATTTTTTACATTACTTTTGTTTTGCTACGATCCTTCCTTCCACGCTCTTCATTATGCAACTGAGAACAATGGAATGCCAGAGCTAGAGAGCAGACTTCATTCTCATATCTGGCCTGGTTTACCGTCTCACTCTGACATCACAAAGGAAGGAAGCTAAACAGGAACAAAACAAAAAACAACCAAAAGGCCCATATTTTCGCTTTATTAGCGCTCACCTACATATCTATGCGCCTAAAAACGGCATAAAAAGTCCTTAGCAAAAACATAATATGAGCTCCTACTTCTCGACATCTCTAAAAAAAGGGAAACAGCTATATAGCTCACGACAAAAAACACAGAAGTCAGAAGACAAGGAAGGAAAAAAATTAATTCATATAGCAAAGAATTCATCTATTTCTGCTGCAGCAGAAAAACCGGTGACATGCCATCAGTCATCCTCCCCATAACAAAAAAAAACTACTTCTCACCCTCACCACAAAAACCTTTTTTTATTCTCCTCTAAAAGCCTTTTTTTGAACACCTAAAGAATATCTTTACCGAGCAGAGAGGCACTCAACCCAGTTCCTCATTGTGTGATCGGCATCCGCTGATGATTGCCGTGCTAAACTATCATCATCTATTACAGCTCACTCCCTTTCTTTGTGCATCAAACTGGTCCTGGTCCTGACTAAAAAACATCGTTTTTCGGGATTTCAATACATATTTTTGAACCCCTTTCGGAACTAACCCTTTTCTCCTATATGAAACGGTAGATGAACAGATGCGAGTCTTCCAGAGGAAAAGTGAACTGAGCCCTCTGCCAGGTCAATATTTTGTGTGAGAGATACGCAAAATTATGCGACTTCACTTACCTCTCAGGTTCAATCAAGCCGGCAGCCTTTTTCCGTTCCAGTTTCGTTACGCTCTTCGTCCTCTTCAAAGGATTCGACTTGAAGGATCGCTTGGAAAAGAAGTTCTGAAAAAAATACAGAAATCGAAAGTGAAACAGAGAACAGGGAAACAGTTTCAGAGCACAATCTGTCCTTTTCACACGAGAATGCTTAATGGGGACGAAAAATGGAGCTAGGAAAATGAAAACTACTCTCGTGCAGCACGTACATAAGTATACCCACACATTCAAATAAAACCTCCCACATATCATATTTCGTTTTTTGCATTTGTTTTTAGAGAACAAAACAGCGCAGAGAACAGCACTTGAAAAATATTAAAATTGGCTGGTTGCTGGTATTAATAGAGAGCGTGAAGAAGGGAATTCCTTGTCGCTGTATTCTCTCTCTCCCACAAAAAGATTAATCATTAATCAAAGTCGTGAAAACAATAAAGGAAAGAGTAGTGCACACGAGCAAAAGACTAATTTTTTTCTGATTCAATTCAGATTAAAAGGCTCAAATCGCTAATTTCAATCAAACACTTTTTATACTTGAGCGATTATTCATTAAATTCTTGAATTAAATTTTTTTAGTACGAGTCTATAAAAACTTAATTTGCTTGATAAATACAAGGGATTATGTGAAGTTGGGTCTTTTAAGAATTGAAATTGATTATAAAACTGATTTTTTGTTACTCCACTGCTTTTTAAAACATTTCGCATGAAATAAAAACAGTAAAGTAGCTACTTTAATAGGCTTATTTTCATTTTCGCTTGCGATCATTTTGACTATTAGAATGTAAAAGGTCCTTACCGCAAATCTCGATGGCGTTTCGCGTCCAAGAAGCGGTGTCAAAGGTGCCGAACCTCGCCTTTCGCTTCCGCACGCTTTGTCGTAGCTCGTATCTGTAAAAGGACAAAATAATTTCTCATTAGTAAAAGCATCAGCTGAGCAATAAACAAGAAAAACACGCACATTCTCAACCTGCACTTTTGTTCATGCCTGTAACAATGTTTATATTTATATTCTTTACTATTATTACTATTATTAATCCCATTTTCTTTTGTCTTTGTAGAAAACATGCTCTTCATCTTTATCACGGACCAAAAGGTGTATATCGCAAATTATAATTTGGTGGACACATGCACAACTTAACTCACTATATAAACCATTTGGATTTATGCACAACAAATCCTAAAAACTTTTTTGCACACTCCACTTCCCCTACAACTGGACAAGCAAATGCAAACTTTAAATGCAGTTGAAATTTAATACTGAAAGGGATAATGGTTATTGGGCAACTGACACTGTGAGTCAACCCTTCTCATTCCAAACATTCTCAAAGTTGACTCCTCTCGAAAAAATATATTTTTATAGCGAAAATGGCCATTTGAAAAACCCACATGATTTTCTCTCTACATTGCCAAAAAATATTCTAAATGGGATGGCTATATCGCTAACAAACCTGTGATGAGAGCGAAAAGAGATGATGATGCATCCTCACAAACACTGAAATTGCAGTGTAACNGAAAAGAGATGATGATGCACCCTCACAAACACTGAAATTGCAGTGTAACGACATAAAAATGCTAAATATGGGAAGTATTCGCAGATAGCTCGCTAACTACACAAACTAAATTGTCTTCTGTGTCCCGCTGCACAGTTCCTCCGTTGAAGTTACAGTCGCAATCACACCAAAAGACTAACGCCACCATTCCAAATCTTGTTTATATCCTTCACACTGATGCTAATAGTCAGAAAAATGTTATTTTTTAGGGAATGCGAACGAATTCCAATAAAAATGAGTTTTCTGTCATCACCAAAAGACCAACGCCACCATTCCAAATCTTGTTTATATCCTTCACACTGATGCTAATAGTCAGAAAAATGTTATTTTTTAGGGAATGCGAACGAATTCCAATAAAAATGAGTTTTCTGTCATGGGTAATAACAATATTCAAGTTCGACAAGCAAGATCATTATTATTACAAAGTGAACAATGCTTGTTTGCACTTGAATGGATGCTACAAGAAATTGACTGAGAACTTAATTTGTATGAGGAGAATGCTCGTTTTATGCATGTCTTCATTTTCATGTTGCGTTTACAACAGACATCAGAATTCCGAGAGTGGACTGCACACTGCATATATAAGTACTTGCGTGGAAACTGTAGGAAACTACAATTTGAGAGCCCAAAATCGATTCTCCTTTTTAAGACAGCATGAAAAGCATTGTTTTTACTTCCATTACATAGTTTATTGCTTGTAACTGTCGAAAAAAAGCAAAACTGGAGACCTTGTGCAGAGATGTCCACCCACCGTGACAGAGAACACATGAGCATATAGATTGCTTGCAGAATTTGCAGCTGTATTTCCAAATCCTTTACAAGTCTTCATGTGCGGCACTCTCAGATAGTGACATGCACAAAACTTACGTTTGTTAATATGTACCTAATATGAAAATATTTTCAAAACTAGGCATGTATTTAGAGTAAAAAAAATCAACTCGTAACAATTTTTAAATGCTCTTCTCGCTTTAATTTTTTGAATAGGCTAGGATTTTGCATTACGTATTATTTTAGGATTTATTTTCCAAAGCTAAAAACCCTTTTCATTATTAGAAATTTAAGACTATATGCCACCCTAATAAATGATGACTTTAATTACACTGCATTTGACGTAAAAGGGAGATTTTTGGCAGATGTTAGGAAGGAGTCACGAAACCTTCTCCTACTCAAAACTCAACTCTGTTTCGCTACATTTGCCTTCACCAAGCGAGACATCCTCCTCATCGAAATAAAACGAAAAGATGAGTAGAGTGACCTTTACCGGATGAATTGCTTCCATTATAGCTGCAAAAATGTAACCTGTCTAAATGTGCCATTTTTGCAGTGATAACGAATCATAAAGAGCGCTCACATAAGTTTCAGCATAAAAACATTTGCATGATAAAAGAACCTTCAGCTCAACCTGGCCATTTATCAAGTAAAATTGCGTATGACATGACAAAAATGATGAGTATGCAGAAAAAATGCCTTCACAACCTGATGGATAATATCGCTCGTCGTCATCACCCAAATCCCCGAACGCAGAGCTCCCACTGAGGGTCTTGTCAAGATGATGATGGCTCCCACTGTTGCCCACACTGCGCACATAAACGTCGGAGCCGTACTCTTCAGAGTCAATGTCGGAAGTGGGGTGTCTCCCTTCCCCACCACTCCCTCCTGCCTTCTTCAACTGGCCAGAGGAACCAAAACCAAAACACTGGGATAAACTGTTATTCATCGTTTGGAGTCTGGATCTGCTCCTCGTCCTACTCATCGACCTTGTACTATTGGATAAGCTATTGGCAAACATTTTACGTTCCTTGCTGCTCTGCCTTGTCAAACTTTTGGAGCGGGTGTTATTGTTATTGTTATTGCGACGGTAAGTATCGTCACGTCCCATGAACTCTCCACCGGAAACGCTGCCCGGTCTCAGTTCCTCTTTACTTAAACTCCGCATGTACTCCCCATTAAAGTCCATGTAAATCCCATACGCGTCCACGTCAAAGCACCAGTGCTGGCCTTCCGGAGTTTTGAAAACACTCAGTTTCCCCGTTGACTTCCCCGACTTAGCCGGCGGCGGCGTAATACTTCTATCCATATCGTCATCCCCAACACTGGTACAACTTCCCGCAGCATTTGTCAACAATTTGAGGCGGCCTGGAAGCGTCCTACTTTTCTTGGACCGCTTCTTCACCTCACGTACAGTACATTTCGCGCTAGCCGACATGATGGAAACTTCCCAATAAACTATTTTATGGCCTTCGGAAAGCCTTCTATTCTGATTGATGACGACCGGAAGTGCTATAATTGACTGCTGACAGATTTAGTACTCGCACTCCGGCGTACACTTCCATATGTCGAGGCACTCCCGGAACCATTTTTTTCAACTTTTGCCACCCAACCTTACAATCGCTTCTCAAACCTCTGTCCCTCTACTGCACTATAAAAATTTTGCAACAAAAAAAATCATACTACGCGATTTCTTCTATAACATCACATTCCTCCCAAAAAAACCCATCATGTTTTCATCTCCCATCAACTCATTCGTGATAAACTGCGATTTTCTACGCTCTGCCTCAGATTGAACACGTCTCTATCCAATAGGGCACAATGTGCACTTTTTTTTGGCAATTTATCTTCCCCCGCACACTTTACACGCATGTGTGTCGACAAGAAAAGGTTGTGCAGGTACAACCGCTCTCAGTCTGAGAAGAAGACCTCAGCAGTTTGTTTCGAGGGAGAGAGTAAAATTCTTATTATGCCGAGCATACCAAAATATATTAATATTTTTTTCGTGGACGTCTTTTTTTCCTCTCTTCACCGTGACACAGATATCCACTTTTATTCGCTGAATTAACTCATTTCTTCACTGTCCTAAAACAATTCCTTTTATTTCCACTCCGTACCTTTTTCAAATAGACACCCACTCAATCACAATGCCCTCTGACAAAGCAAAAAGCCAAAGCACTCTTAATTCAAAAAGAAAACGTTATTTCTTCAAATTAACAATTTACTTTTGCATGAAAAGTCATATCCTTCCAGTGACACTGTAATTCCGCTCTGGTGAGCAGTAAAGAAAAAAAAACAGTCAGTGATACACTTTATTTTGCGTCAAAGTTTTTTTTTCCTAGATATTTGCAAAATGCGACTTTTTTTCATGAGCCGTGACTAACAAAAAAGACTGTGGCTGGTTCACTCACTATACACTTGTCTCTCTGGTGAGGAATACCCACCGCTGCGATTAACTGAGAAGATAACGAGAAGCGAGCTATAAAGGTCGCTCGATCAGTTTTTGTGGTGGGTGCCGGTGCGTAGATAATTTACGTTTGACTGTATTGGGACAGCTGTATCTTCACAGTTAGGACTTGATAAATGAGCGAACAAATGTTTTTTTTATTTTTTCCTCCGATAAATATCAATAGTAGATTAGGACAAGTTATTTTTTCCTGCTATGTCCTCGGCAAGTGTGGCTTAAAATACGGGTTGACTGTTTTTTTTTGTACTTTGTAATTGTAATTGCATTTATTTCTGTTTTCTGTTCTAGTTGTTTTCTCTCCTGAAGCGTTTTCCGCAATAAATATATCTTCTCTTCCTCCTGCCCTGTCAGACTCAGACTAGGCACAGAGTGCAGTGTAAACTTTTGCAGACAAGCCTGCTTCTGGTCGCGGACTGCTTATGAATAAATGCTAATAAATTTTTTAAGACGAACAAAAAAAAGAGACTGAAGTGGTATGTCGTAAGTGAAGCTGTTGTGGCAGTATTGCTCTATACCGATGATAAAACTCATGAGGTTTTCATTTCGTCTCTGTAATCATTTCCACTTCACGCACTCAACCATTGCAGGAGGACACAATGCTGGTTTGGTTTTGGTATTAATGATAAACAACGCAACACATTTTTTTACGGCTGGCACTTCCCAACCTACTCATTCCCTTTTGGTGTGTGTGGGGAGAGCAGCAGCGCAATATAAATGTGATATGACGGACAATGATATGTGAGCATTTGATGAGGAGGAATTTATAGAAGTAGAGCCATATCCAGGCCAAAACCATGAATTTGCTGAGATAACGAAGCGAGACAAAGAGAAGGGACAGTAATCGTTTCCACTACTGAGAATTACTGTTAAAAAGTAATCTAGCAAAAGGCTGGTCTTCTAAATTAACGTAATAATTTTTTTTCGACTAACTCGTTCACTCTGACTGTGCACTAGTCACTGTTTGTCTCCAACTTAGATTAGCGCACAATTACTCACTTAATGTTATTATGGCGGGGAGTATATATAGTGCGGCTCTCACAGGAACAAAAAAAAGTTTTGCTCTGGCGTGGTCTATTTATTTTTTGAAAAAAATGTATATATTCTGCACTGATGCCAATTGACGAAACTCGGTGAATGCAATTTAGCCAGTCATCTTTAGCAAAAAGGACATTCAATGACATGACACTGGCAACAAAATTCGGGCTGGAGGAAAAAGAACGTTCGCATGTAGGAAAATGCGCACTTTTCCACAATTAAGTCTATTGTATCAAGTTCCATGAATAGAGATGAGGGGTAATTTTGCTATTTTCATGTCAAAGAGACTGGTCACGACATGGAATCTCTTTTCGAAAAAAATATTAAAAAATTATGCAGAGAACATGCCAGCTTTTCTATTATTTTCCAGTACACTAACAATTAACTTTTTTGGCTCCAGATTCACTTGCTAGATATCGCTATACTATAGCTTGTCATCTGCGTAGTCACAATTTTTCGTTAGTTTATCAAAGGAGAAATATCCTTCGGTGGATGCGCTATAAGTAGCGATGATTCACTAAGCCGATTGACATAGTAGCTCGATTTGTCAGCGCGTCACAAAATATTGTAAGTCTATTGTATCAAGTTCCATGAATAGAGATGAGGGGTAATTTTGCTATTTTCATGTCAAAGAGACTGGTCACGACATGGAATCTCTTTTCGAAAAAAATTATGCAGAGAACATGCCAGCTTTTCTATTATTTTCCAGTACACTAACAATTAAATTTTTTGGCTCCAGATTCACTTGCTAGATATCACTATATAGCTTGTCATCTGCGTAGTCACAATTTTTCGTTAGTTTATCAAAGGAGAAATATCTGGCGGTGGATGCGCTATAAGTAGCGATGATTCACTAAGCCGATTGACATAGTAGCTCGATTTGTCAGCGCGTCACAAAATATTGTAGTATGTGCGCACACGTTTTGATTGGAGAAACCAAATCAACTCATCGAACTACCTATATCGAAGTGATACATGTGCAAGCTGTGTTCAGAGATAACCTTTTGACTTGTACTTATCCTGCACTGGAAATAGAAAACCGTCACAGTTTTAGAATTTTTTTCCTTCTTCTGGTGACTCACACTCATGCACATTCTAATTTCCATGCAGCACCTCAAAAAAATAGGTAGGCTGTGTGTATATTCTGCAGTCTGGAAAAGTTTACTCACTGCAAGCAAGATCCCACCTCTCACGGTTCCTGCTACGTGCACTATGGGCTATGCAGTGACAAGCTTCACTCGAAAGCGGTGACTGAACTACCTACAGAAGAATCACAAAGACTTTGGTGAGGATGAGGATATTTTTTAGAGTGTGTGGGCCGGTGTGCTTAGTTCCCAGTTGGGATTGTTTATGAAGCACTCTCGTTGGAGTAATTCATCTAGCCACAATAAACTTCAGGGAAATGTCAACACCTGAAAATATGTTAAAGAGGAGGCGCATGGGACGCAATACGCTCTCCGCAGGTCTATAACTCTGCACGACTAATTGCAATGTGTTCCCCAGCACATTACATTTCCATCCACTCTCCACACAAAAGAATGCCGTAATTTACGGCAGTATCTGTCCTTCATGCACACACGCTTTCTCTTCTGCAATGCAGATACTAAAAAATTAGTACTAAATCTTCTGGGGGAATGAATTTTCTCAGGTGCGGAATTTGCAAAAAGGTTACTTCACTCATCCTACTCTGCTCATGTCACCGTTTTTCCACTATTTTGCAAGTTGAATTGTATGCACTGAGCATGATAATGGCAAATTTTCATAATAGTCCATTATTACAAGAAAAACAGAACTGAGTCACTGCATATTGAGCAAAGAAGGACGTATTAAAAAAGTGTATAATTTTTTTGAGGATAACTGCGATAATAATGACGAGGGGCAAACTCAGCCACACTCACTCACACTGCTTCATTTTTTATATGGTTTTGTGGAACAGCGAAGACAAAGTCATATCCATTCTCTGCAAGTTACACCACAACCAAAGCGTTTTTTTAAAATAAAAATTTACATTCCGCACTTTACTGCATTTTTAAGGCACACTACGTAATCCTGACTAAAAGGTAAACACACACATTTCTCTTAATCTGTGAGTGCCCATCAACAAAAAATGGGAAGAACATGTGCTTCTTCTCTGCTCTCATTGCCAACTAGTTAGATTGAGCGAGGAGGATGAAATCCCGCTGCACAAAACAACTCTCCTTCTTTTTTCCCAGCATTCATCTCTGAAATGTTAACTGCTCCCACATTTAAAAAAAATTGTATCATGCTCCCATGCATGTACTTACACGCTAAACCACACACACATAACAGAGTCCATACGCAACGCAGCAGTATCATAGTATCAGTTTGAAATCTATTCACGAGTAGAGGGGATTACTCCTTATCAGTCAAAGTGCACACATGCCACTAAGCAAGCGTACACACGAGGGCATATAGCACCAAACATATTATTCTACCGCACACACCTCACCATATCATGCCACTTACTCGGCAGAAACTGATTTAGATAGTTTTTTGGTGAGTTGAGGGAAATAAGGAGCAATGAGTGCTATTTGCTCCACATAAATCATTTTTCTTCTAGATTACTATGCAATATGCTCGGGCTTTTGTGATATGAATAGAAGCCTCTCTGAAAGCCTGAGCTTCGAAGTACGGCTTGGTTGATGCTGTTGTTACAATATTTATTACGGCTTACTGCTTCTCTTAGCCACTTTCAAAGAGTAGTAGTAGTGGTGGTGTGGATATAAAGAAGTTGGGTTTTATTCAGGTATTAAAATAA
Source organism: Acrocyrtus sp. NNG-2020 (assembly GCA_027744115.1). NCBI lineage: Eukaryota > Metazoa > Arthropoda > Collembola > Entomobryomorpha > Entomobryidae > Acrocyrtus > Acrocyrtus sp. NNG-2020. Next base: position 1,535 of record JAHZND010003421.1, on the reverse strand, counting down.
AATGAACGGAGAGCACTTTATCTGCTTTTAGAAAGGAAGCTGTAGCTGTGAATGGGAGTCTCTGTTTCTATCAAAAGCTGTAATAACAGAATTGGCTGGGGCTTTTAGGTACCCTCGATATTTATTATGAGCCTTCCCATAAACATACATGCACTCGGTACAACGATTTAACGCAACTATCCAAAAAAAATAAAGGTATAATATAGTGGGGAATAATATTGTGGAGATTTACCTACCCAGTAATGAGCAGGTAAAAACGTAAACAGAGAACTTCTTTTATGTCTCGGAAAGCTCTTAAAAACTGCTGGCAGAAAAAAATGATTCAGCCATGCATCCACATTCGCATAAAAATCGTACCTTAAGCTACCTTTCAGATATATGAACGAGCTTTATTGTTCTCTAATGAGTAAAGTGAGAGAGAGAGAGACTGACTCAGAATACTCAGATTCAGTGGAAAAATAGAGAAATAATGGCAGCTTTATTCCCTGCCGTGTGTGAACAGAGTGAACCATTGTGACTCTTGACTCCACTTCACTAATCCATATCATCAGAAAACAAGCTGCGACTCTTAGCCAGAGTTTTGCTGTTATTTTTTTTACAAAGCTCCCACAGAGAGTCCGCTTTGTGTGCTCTTCTTCTTCCTTTATCAGAGAAAATTAGGTAGAAACGTATGCTCCGCGTTTGCGCTCCCAATAATCTGACAGAATGCAGAACAGATTTTTTTTAGAGAAACAAAACAAAAATGTAAAAAAATGCGCGTGAGAGACAGTTCGACTCTTCACAACAAATAAATAAAACGTTAGCTGAACTGTGGGCGAGCTGTTATCTGTAGCGCACTCATTTTCTCCCTGCTTTGTCCAGGGAGGGTGTACGCACAAGGAAGCAACGATGGCTTATGGCTTTTGTCCAGGTGAAAACGTAGGACGAGGGCGAGATTGTTGAATTTGATAAATTTTAATGAATTCTCATGTCTTTTCTGGAGGAGCTCTGTAACAATGCATGAAAAACGTAGTTTATGTCCTTTTTAACGTAATCTTACGACGTTTCTTTTTGGAAAGGGCAAGGAACACACCAAAAAGGTAACTTAACTTTTTGTATGGGGATAAGTTAAGAAACTCAGATTTTTCTTTTTTTTTGTTTGACGTGTTCTGCCCTGTTTCAGCTAGACATTGTCATCGCACAAAAAAGCATGAAAGCGCTCTTTTGTTACAGAACCGTAAAGCGTATAGTCACTTGGCTTCCATTCTCAGGGTGAAGGTAAAAGGCAAAAAAAGAGGATTTGGTGTATTTATAGACAGGGAAACAAAGGTGAATGGGTGCTATCACAGTCGACAAGATAGCAAGAGGCTGTTGACGATTCATCACACGATGACTCACTCACATTTTATGGCTGACCTAAAGAGGAGAGGGCTTTAGGGAGCCTTAAGTGCTTCTTTCTTCCCACAGATTCAGGTAATCCTTTTCTGCTTTCATCAAAGCAAGCCAAACCACTTTCTGCCCCTCAAGTCAAGACAGCGGTATAGCTTATTCTCTCC
>JAHZND010003420.1:0-10238 GCA_027744115.1 Acrocyrtus sp. NNG-2020 | reverse complement strand
AAATGCGTTTCATCTCCCACAGTAAAAGCAACGATGCCACTCTTCACAGTACTTATCCAGCGGGTGCTCTTCTCCGAAACCCAACCCACTCGAGTGTACGCATCTCTCATCATAATACTCCTCGGCGTCTCCATCGCAACACTAACAGAACTATCATTTAACACAACTGGACTGATGTTTGCACTTATCGCGACCTGTGGATTCTCGCTGCAAAATGTGTTTTCCAAGCAGGTCCTCAAGTCAACAGCCATACATCAATTTACACTCTTACATATCCTCGCACGACTCTCCCTACTACTTTTCCTCCCAATCTGGCTCCTCACCGACTTTCGCTCAATATTCTTTTCCCACACACCCTTCTTCTCCTCCCCTTCATCTGTACACCCCCCAGACTCTACGTCGAATACTTCTATCCTAACGCTACTGTTCCTCGACGGACTACTCAACTTTCTCCAGAATATCCTCGCGTTTACAGTACTTCACCTCGTCACACCTCTAACTTATGCAGTTGCCAACGCTACGAAAAGAATATTTATTATTACACTATCGATCCTGTTGCTCCGCAACCCAGTGTCTCCGCTTAACGCCCTCGGCATCGTGATTGCGCTATCAGGAGTGTTTCTGTATAATAGAGCGAAAGCGCTGGAAAAGAAAGCAGCGTACCTTCCACTGACTAACCCCTCCCCTACAAAAGCGTCAGATTACGTGTGAAATAAATTTTTTGATACTTTATTTTAAACAACTTAATGTGCATCCAGAAACGATCACTCTCAGGTCCCGTGTACCAAAACACGACTTTATCACAGAAAATTGTACATTACCCCCCACTGCCGTTATTATTACTGCCATTCTTCATACTATTCTTACTCTTAAACTTATTTATAATATTACAAATTTTCAAGGCTGGTCCGAGTTTCAGTCCCATGTAGCGCATCATCATGTCCGAGTTTAGGAGTAGCATTGCTTTTCCGTCAATTTCCTGTCTAAACTTATTTATAATATTACAAATTTTCAAGGCTGGTCCGAGTTTCAGTCCCATGTAGCGCATCATCATGTCCGAGTTTAGGAGTAGCATTGCTTTTCCGTCAATTTCCTGTGGAATTAAAATTGTTTAGTTTTTGGAATTGAACTGAAATACATATATTTTTTTAAGAATAAGAAAAGATTTCGGAAATGTCTGTAATGGTACTAGGGATTTGTGATTTGTGATGGTGATAAGAAAGAAATTTTCATTTTAAATTTAAAACTAGCATCATCACTGGAATCATCATCGTGATGATGGGGATGATTTGTTTTGAAAAAGCTACTCAATCCCCATCATGATGATGATGGCACAACAAGCAAGTTCGAAGTTGCGTTGGCGATAAACGAACGAGAATCGCAAACACATCCACATCATGATAGAGATGATCTTGGCATCATCATCACAACTAATATCATGAATTATCACACCTAGCATTAGCATCATCATCACGATAGCCAAATCAAAAAATTACAAAATCCCCAAAAGAATCAATTTCCTGTGGAATTAAAATTATTTGTAGTTTAGAATTGAATTGATTCGATAATTATAAACCGAGATGGTACTAGGGATTCGTGATGGTGAAAAGAAAGATATTTGTCATTTCATTTTAAATTTAAAACTGGCATCATCACTGGAAGCATCATCGTGATGGGGATAATTTGTTTTGAAAAGCTATTCAATCCCCATCATGATGATGATGGCACAAGCAAGTTGGAAGTTGCGTTGACGATAAACGAGAATCACAAACACATCCCCATCATGATGTTCTTGTTGGCATCATCATCACACTAAACTAATTGACTGAACTACCACACCCTGCATCATCACGACAATCAAATCACAAAATCCCCCAAAAAACTCACATGTTTTCCTAAAAAGCTCCGCATACATATCCATACTCTTATCCACTTTTGTAATCGCCGCAATCACCATCTCCACATCCCATTCGCTCGGATCCACCGCCACCACCGGAACTCTCGCCGCAACAGCCGCCACCTGGCTTGTCACTGCAGCAGCAACTACACTCGCGCTTCCCAAACTACTCGCCTTATCACTACTACTCCCCCGCTTCCGTTTCTCTGTAACCACAACAGTCGACTCGCTTTCCACATCTTCCTCCCCGCCAGTGTTATTCACACGCTTCCGTTTTCCTTGCTTTCCTTTTCCATCTGCTTCCCCGTTGACAACGGAAACACGTCGGACTCGTCCTCCAGAGTTTAGACCTCCGCTAGCTACTCCACCACACTTGCCACACTCGCCAGTCTCACCGCGGTCAGATACAAAGTTCTCGCAGAACCCGAACCGCTCGTTGATCCCGATAACCTCACCCCAAAAGTCACCCTGCTCCATGAGCTCGACACTCCCACCGACGAGTCTGTCTAGCGGAGCGCCTCTAACTGCGCAGCTCTTTAATATCGTGACAAATTGGTTGTAGCAGTCCTGGATTGTCGCAGGGCCGATGATGGTCGGTGACGCTCGGAGCTTGGACTGGTCCAGGTACGGTCCGCACTCGCAAGAGTTGTTGAGGTGAAGCGTAACTACGATTTGCTGCGGTTGCTGGGGAGAGTTTGGCTGATGGTCGCCGTGGTGATGGTGGTGGTGAGTGGATGAGATTTGCTGCTGGGTTTGCGAGTTGGATGCTGCTGTGCTGCTGGGGGTCTGCATTGTTGGGGCTGTAGTAAAATGGAAAATTGATTATCACTTGTTGCTTGGCAACTACTAATACAGTACTTAGTTGTAACTTGTCTTACCTTTACTCCCTGGCGGCTGCAACGGGTGATTAGCCATCTCGCACCAGCCGACAGGAAATATGTCTCTGGAGTCGCATTTGCACCAGTAGTCAAACGCCCCTCGCCAGCCGTCAAATGTCACGTAAATATTGTCACGGTCAACGGCTCCTGCAAAATACGATACAAAATANCCGACAGGAAAGATGTCTCTGGAGTCGCATTTGCACCAGTAGTCAAACGCCCCTCGCCAGCCGTCAAATGTCACGTAAATATTGTCACGGTCAACGGCTCCTGCAAAATACGATACAAAATACAAATAACCTACTAGTACCAGTACGTAGCAACAGAAAGAAAGAAACAAAATTCGTTTTCGATGACTAACCGACGTGGATTTAGAGGTTGGTTAGTGCAAATTCAGTACAAAATAGTTATTTAATTACGAGCTGGTTAGATTAATTACCGTTAGCGTTATCAGACCCATCGAGTCTAAGTCGAATCCTCGGCCCAACCGACCCGATAACTGTCGCGATGCACGTGGACGTTGTGTTTCGTGGGTCGATCGCCTCCAGCTTCATGTCTGTCGCAAAGTCGTTGGTCGGTGGAGTACTATGCTGCTTGAAGCAGTGTGCCGGGGCGGGACGGGTTGTGTTGGTCTGCAGGTACTCGGACCATTTAAAGTCTTTATTCGGGTCGAATTGCTTTTTCTTTGTGGCAGGGGGGAGTGTGGGTTTTTGGGTAGGTTGGGGGGAGCTGGAAGGTTGAGGGATTGGTGTAGGGAGATCGGGTGGGGAGGAGGTTGGGGGTGAGATGGGAGTTGTGATGTTGTGGGAAGTTTTGAACTGCTGGGAGCATGTGAGAGTGCAGAAATTGTAGTCTTGGGAGTTGTGTTGGAGGCGTTGGTGTTGTTGTTGGGGGTTGTTTGGGAGGATTAGGGAGGTGCAGTGGGAGCAGGGGGTGCAGGTGTTCTGTGGAATAAAATATGAAGAGTTAGGTGTTGTCAAGATTACCTATCGTTTTCGAACAATGCATTTTGAAACTTACTTTATTATAAACCTTCCTGAACCTGAGTAGACAAGATTCGGAGCAAAACTCTTTTTTCCCGTGTTGCGTTGGCAGCACGTATAGCAGCTGACGCTTGCTCTCCCGACACCAGACGCATCTCGAGCCTGTGGCGTTGCTATTGTGATTTGTATTGTTAGGGCTCGGCTGCTGTGGAGGTGTCTGCGGCGTTGACTGGAAAGAATTTGATTTGGGCATTGTTGAAGAACTAACTGGTTGGCATGACGATGATGAAGATTGGCCTACCATGTTATATTAATATGCTCGAGAGTTTTGTTTAGCTAATATGACATGGTAAGATTTTGATACTCAAAAAGTCAGATAAATTGAAACAGTTTATACGTTGCCGTGACACTGTGAAAAACTGGAGAGAACGCCAAAAAGTAGAGATTTTCGATTTTTATTATTATTTTGTATTTTGGGAAGGAAAAAACGATCGAGGATTTGAGAGAGATGCATTTACAGGATATGCGTGCATTTGAAAGATTCTCTCGTTTTTTTTACCTCTCTCTCTTGGATAGCTCTTTTTATGCTTATGCTGCTGGATAAAGCAAAGTGTCTGTTCATGTATTACGTGCTTGTTGGGTTGTAAGTCGGAGAGTTGCTGGAGAATGTAGCAGAGTGCATGAACGCGGAGGTTTCGGGATAGTGTGGAAGGATACACGGAGGATGCTATGCAGTATAAAAAGTGTGGGAGCCAATGAGGAATTGGTGAGGAGGATTGAGAGCGGGAGATTTGAAAGGGTTTTGGTTTGACATAATCTTGTTTGGGGTTGGTTGGGTGTTGTTTATTTTGGTTTTTCGAACTTGAATTGGTAGGAATGGGATTTAATTAAAAAGTTTGAGTAGTAGTAAGGTCAAGGTTATTGAATTTAGTGGTTTTGGAGTGTTGGAGATTGGAGTAATTGACAATTGAGCAAAATGTCGAGGCAATCAGCGTCGTCGAGAATCACTGCGGACTCGAAGAAAGTTGTAAGTTAATAAATTAATTACTATGTGAATTTCTGGAAATATCTAGGTAGCATTAAGCATAACCAGGCTTGTTAATATTACACGTATTTAGTAATACGTTACATATTACGTATTACTTGAAAGAAAATTTTTGGTATTAGATTACATATTACTTATTACTTTCTCTGCCCAGGGGACCGTCATTACAGTATTACATTTTAATACTGGATGGCAGTATTACCTATTACTATTACATTTTCCCTAATCCGACTTCGTCCGTTACAAATTACAAATTACTTTTTGCCGCAAAAAAATTATCGTATTACGTATTACAAATTACTGTAACGTGTAACGTGTAATAGTAACGGGTATTATGTAATATAATATTTAACAAGCCTGAGCATAACAGGGAGATTAATTAACTGCCATAGTAACTAAAATAAAAAATAGTACTGTTGCAGTATAGTTTGTTTTACGGGTTTCAAAGTAGTTTCCAGATTTGTATCAATATTTGCAAAATCCCACGGTTACCATAATAACTAAATTAATCAAACGCTTTTGTTTAATTTACCTAGAACTCTGAGCTATTCACCCTAACATACGGAACACTAGTCCAGCAGCTAACTAAAAGACTACGAATCCGTAGAAGACGTGAACAAGCAACTCGAGCGCATCGGCTACAACATTGGTCTCCGAATCATCGAAGACTTCCTCGCCCGCACAAACTACCCGAGATGCACCGACCTCCGTGACACTGCCGAAAAGATCCAAACTGCATTTAAAATGTATCTAAACTTGAGCCCGTCGCTAGGAAACGTAACTGCAGATGAGTTTTCACTGGTATTCGAAAGTACACCGTTTGGCTGAGTTTACAGAGTTGCCGGATAGCTGTGCGAATTTAAAGTACTGCAACGTTCTGCCGGGGGTGATTAGGGGGGCTTGTGAGATGGTGCAGATGGAGGTGCAGGCGTGGGTGCAGAGTGATACGTTGAAGGGGGATAATTCGACGGAGGTGCGGGTTAGATTTGTTAAAAAATTGCAGGATGCGTTGCCTGCTGGGGAGGATTAGATTAGATATGATTGATGCTGTTTGTTTATATTTTTTCTTTGCGTAAAATGTTTTCGTATTCCTTGATGAAGCAATTAATGTAAAAGTTTTCTAGTACTACCTGTATAATACTAGTAATAACCGTTAAAAACTTTAAATAAAATCAAAGTTCCGACAAAACAAAACAGTTTATTTCATAAAATTTTTTTTAAAAACAAATCAACAACCATACAGCAATTAATTATAACTTACATTTTCACAAATAAAAGCAGAGAAAAAGGCCATTTGAATTCAAACTAATGCATATTACTAAAATACGCGGCAGCAGTGCCACGCATGATAACCTCCCTCGCAAGCCACTGCATCTGAGAAAAATCGGGATTACTGTTATTACTACCGCTGCTCCCTCCATTACTCGCTGCGTTATTTGTAGGTGACACGACAACGTTGCTAACGTTACTAGTACTACCAGCACCCCCGATTCGAATCACATTCGCGTTATTAACGAGTAGGTTGACGGGGTTGTTGCCTACGACTTGGTTTAGTGCGATATATTGGGGGGAGGTGTACTGCTGCTGCTGTTGCTGCTGGGTAGTTTGGGGTTGGTGGTTTTGGGTGTGATTTAGTTGGTATGTGATTGGGGGTGAAGGGGTTGCGGGGTGGACGACTTGTGCGGGGGAGGAAGATGATGAAGAGGAGGAGGGTGAAGTTCCTGCAGCGGTTGGTTGGTGGATCGTGTAGTGGAGGTTGTTGAACTTGTTGCTGGGGTGTTGGATGTACAAGTAGTTGGAGTGTGCGACGGGTGGTGGTGGGGGGTTTTGGGGTTGTTGTTGGGAGTAGGTTATTTGTTGGGTTGGGGTTTGAACGTAAGAGTTTGAGATCTGCTGCTGCTGTTGTTGGGCTTGTGGCTGTTGAGTAAAGTAGTTGTGGGCGGGGGGTGGGTCTCTGTTGTAAGTTTGTTGGGGGAGTTGACGTTGTTGGGGGAGTTGTTGGACTACTCTTTGTTGAGTTTGGGATACTTGTCGCTGTTGAGTTTGAGTAATGTGCTGCTGCTGCTGCTGCTGCTGTTGAGTTTGCAGTAATGTGGTGGATTTGGAGTTGTCGGAGAGGAGCCGGAACGTTGGGGTTTCGCCGACGAGCTCGTACGTGACGTTGTTGTAGTTTCTTGATGGCGTTGCAATTTGAGTACTTTTCACTGGAGTTGGAGTTTGAACTGGGACTTGCACTTCTCTGTAATTCTTTTTTATCGGACTAGGATTCTTCCGCTTGCTCTGATTAGTTACTGCTGCTGCTGCTACTCTACATGAATTCGACGCAGTTGCTATTCCCGTGTTCATGCTTGGGTTGTTGAGATTATATTCGAACCAGCCGGTATTTGCGGTATCGTACTGGCTAGTCGTTGGAGTAACGTAATTAGCGTTTTTTACGACATCCTGGATAACTCGGTCGAGTTCCATCCCGCTCGTGTACTTTCTGTTGTATTGGGAGTTTAGGGGGTAGTAGTAATTTTGCAGATCTACTTGGGCCTGAGGATGCGGTTGGGGTTGTTGAACTTGTACTTGCGGTTGCTCTATACTTGTCCGACTCTTTCGTCTCTTTCCAACATCTTGCACCGGAACTACTGGAGCAGGCACTACTACTGCTGGCTCCACTTCTTTTTTCTTTTTCCTTTCGATTACAATGTGACCTGCCATTGGGTTCTTTTTAATAGTGCAGTCGTTGTTATCGACACTTTCGGTACTTCCGAACCCGTACAAGTCCAGCACTGGTTTACGGATTATATCGTTGCACTTGCGGTAAATTGCGTTTTGGAGCACTTCGATCCGTTTTGAGAGCACTTTATTCTCGTGGTTCTTTTGCTCAGGCAAGAGTATCACTTCCGGGTTCTTTTTCAGCTCGATTATATCGTCTTCGTCGTCGTCATCGTCCAACAGCACCACTTCCTCTTCCTTTTTCTTTTTTACTACGCTTTTTTTCTTTCGCTCCTTTTCTTTCTCTTTCCGTTTTGCTCGTATCTCTTCGACGTAGGGGGCAGGGTCGAAATCGGGGTCGCTGTCTTCCTCTTCTTCTTCTTCAGAGTCTGCTTTTTTTGCCTTTGGTAGCTCTTCGGTGGATTTCTTTAGTTTGCTGCTTTTTCCTGTGCTGCCTCCGCTCTTTCGGCGTTTTCGTTTTTTAGGGTCGTCTTCTTCTTCGTCTACGATCGGTTCTCCTGCTTTTGAGTAAAAGGATTTTAAGACTTCGATTACGCCTTCGTCTGGGAGGGACACGACGGACGAGTCTGAGGAGGAAGAGTCTTGGGAGCAGGTTGAAGTGCGGCGGTCTTTTTTAGGTGGGGTGCAGTGGACTAAATGTCTTCGTTTCGCTGGGGAAGCGTTCTTTGTTGGGGAGTTTGGGGTTGATGAGCTTGCGTTGGCTGCTGTAATAATTAATCAGATTTTTAAACTATTGCAGTAAATTCAAAATTGACGAATGAAATGAATAAAAATTCTAACCCTTCATCGCATTCTCCTTCTCAATCATTTTCTCCGCCGCAGCAACGGCCCGTTTTTCACTCGCCTCCTCCTCCAACTTTTTCCTCAGCGCTTCCGGTCCAGGCGCAAACGAGAATTTCCCTGGATCTTCAGGATGACAGCCCCAGTCTTTACCCAGCACCCACAAATCATACTTTTCAGGCTGGAATCTCTTGACAAACGTGTCCATCTCGATTCTAACTACGTCCTTGTTGCAGCGGCACTCGAGAGCTCGTTTTCCGTACTCTACCCAGCGTGGCATTGCAAAGTTTGTGGACTCGGCGCAGTTGTATCCGTGGTTGAAGCCGCAGTGGTAGCCATACGGGAACGTTATCATGAACTCGCCGGATTCTTGGGTGATCTGGGGAAGTTTAAAGTTATTTTTTCAGTGTTTGGCATTAGCAATGTTTTAATTAAAACAAAAATCATTCTATACAGTTAATTTGTAAACAAAATTAACCTTATCATACGGAATACTGTACTGCCTCAATATCTGCGGGGATATCAGCGACATTTTATGCCTGAGAAAGGCCTGGCAGTCCTGCGAGCTCTGCGGAAAGAATCCCGCCGCGAGCCTCTCCAACCGTCTCCCGTGCTCTGGTGGAATCGCGTACCTGTAAATATTATGGAGACGGTAATTATCTAACCCTCATTAATTAACCAGACCAAAGTTAGTTAACCTCACCAAGTCTTTGGCTGCCCAAAATGGAGATAGTTAATACTATACAGCTCCTTATCCTCAGTATGCCAGCAGAACGTAGTCTTCCACATTCCAAAGTACAAGTAGGCCGTGTTGACCCCGTCAATCTCGACTCCATAGTCCTGCTCCACGAGATCAAGTATAGAGCCGAGGTGGTTAATAGCAAAACGTAGTCTTCCACATTCCAAAGTACAAGTAGGCCGTGTTGACCCCGTCAATCTCGACTCCATAGTCCTGCTCCACGAGATCAAGTATAGAGCCGAGGTGGTTAATGTTCCAAGCGGACATTTCCGGGTCGGTTAGAGTGCCACTCACGTCTGCGCCGTAAATCGGGCTTCCGTACAAAATGTTTTTCCAGTACTTTCGCTCGAGGTCTTCGTAGTCGAAATGCTTTGGGGTCTTGTACCTGTTGAAATTGAAAAGCATTATGGATTGATAACTAAACACTGAACATTTTTAACTAACACGAAAGGTTAAGATTGTACTCACTCTGACCCAACCCCCTCAGCCATCCTCCTAAACTCCCCAACACTCATGCTCCTTTTCTGAATATTAATCTGCTGGTAGAGCCCTTGCTTCCCAGTCACAATCTGACAAATCGGCGCGGGGATGATAAGCCCATCGATATCCCCGTACCCTTTCTTCCTCGGAACATACTCTGGCGGAGGCACAACTTTCGCTACACCTGCTTTATGAGCTCCTCTACTCTCCATATACGCGATATACTTTGGAAAGTCTTTAAACTCGTCCCAAGTGGGGCGGAATACCATGATTTTTGGAGGATTGTTGTGGGAGTTTGTTGAAGGGAAATTGCACTCTTTTTGAAGGGTGGTTGGGGGGAGAATCGGGGGTGTTGGGAGTTTTGGAGGGGATTTTGGTTGGGGAGAGGACATTGCTGGAGGAGAATTATTAGAAGTGTCTGGGAGTGGAGAACCGTCAGTGTTTACTGCGGCGGCGACGTTTGCTGCCATTATGTCGATATTTGTTATCATAATGTCTTTTTTTTCACTGTAGCACTGCACTTGGGGCTAGCATGGTTAAGATTTTAATTTTATTTAATCTCTGTCTGAGGATAAATCAAGTTGATAACTTTTTTTAACGAATTGTGTAGCGAAAAAAAACGTAGAAATGTTTTCACATGTAAAAAAAAGAGTAGGATGAGTAGTGGAGAGGAGAAGAGGAAAAGGAGTCAACAATGGTGTGTTGGTTGTTTAGG
>JAHZND010003419.1:0-10045 GCA_027744115.1 Acrocyrtus sp. NNG-2020 | reverse complement strand
CTCAGCTTAAGTGAAATGGCATGTGCTCTCGATAAAGAGAACAAAATGGAAAGGATTTTTTTTGCAATACTTTCCTCCTTTCTTCTGTTGAAAAAGACGCTCCATGAAGGGGCTAAATGAGTTCGGAAATTAAGAATTTATTATTTTCACTGAGCCCATTGCCCACTTCACTCACCCACATTCCAAAAACCCCCCAAACTACCTAAGCTTATAGACTAGCTTTTCCAAGAATTAATTAATTAATGCATTTATAGGAGCACGCACGCATCACTCCCGAAACCCAAGCGGGTGATCTAACAAGGGCAGAAAATTATGTGCGCAGTTAAGACGTACGAGTAATCACCAGTCAAACTTTTCTACGAAAAAAGATTCCTTCTTGCCTTTCCTTTATCCTCCTCCTCTCACTTTAATAATCTGTGATCTCCCATAACAACTTGATATTCTCCTCACTAGCTTTTTTCCCCTTTTTCCTCTCCCACAAAATAAATGAGACTCTTGCATATTTATACAGGACAATCAGCCTCTTGTGCACTACACACAAATTTTTTTTCTAGTTGTATCTTCTTTCCTCCCTATTATCCTTCCTGAAGAAACTTATTTTTTTTATTTCGAAAAAAATCGCAACTCTCTTTCTCTCGGCTTTGCTCCTCCTGACACAAACTGAGAATAAAAAATAATTTGAAATAGAGTAGGAAAGGAGATAATGAGGTTTAGCTCAAAGGCATCATTTATAGCCGTGCTCTCTTCCCTCTCCTTTCACAAAAAAACCGCACGTACAGCTGTGTGCCCAACGTAGTGAACTCTTTGCCTCCATCTCCATTAAGCATATCACGTAGGTAAATGTAATAAATGCATATCTGCCTCTAGATTCATTAAAACTTTACAGCAAGACAAATTTCAAAGCATTCTATTGTCGTAAATTCTTGATGAAGGAAGCCACATCGCGCAGCGCTTTCTCTCTAAGGAGCCTCTACTCCCACAGAAAAAAAACGAATTCACTGCTGACTAGTGATAAGAACTTTTTTTTAAAAAAAATATCTATATCCATATATATATATTTCCCTCCATTCTCTCTTCTCTCCCTCCACAAGTACAAAAAATGGAGGGATTTCTGCTTTAATTTTTATCTTTAGTGAAAAAAAGGCGCTGTACATGCATATTACATTATCTGCCTCTCTTCTGCATATATAATCATCACACGTAATAATAACAATAACACTGGTAATAATACAAAAGCAGTGGGAAGTGGGAACTGCGGCATTCCCCATAGCCTTAGGAGGAAACGCGAGCACACTGAAGGAATGAGGATATTTTTTTGGAGAAAGACTATAGAACAGAGAAAAAAAAGAAGTGAAATGGAACTGGAATCTTTTTTTTTCCTACTAAAAATAGTACCAAAAAAATTCTGCCTATTCACAATCCACATCTCATACAGTCATAATCTCTGCAGCACTTCCATTCACGCTCCTATTTCCTTACACACCGAGAAATGTAGTAGTGGTTGAATAGTTTCCTATATGGAGCTCTGTATGTAGCTTTTACACACTGGAAAAATTTCATTTGAGTTGCATTGCTGGAATTCCAGGAGGACAATAAATGCTATACAGCCCACCCTCATTACTACACAGATAAAAGAGTGTAAAGAGGGGGCTCATTGTGCTTTCCACACTGGAAATATGTGTGCGTCCTTTGTTTAGTCCGCGGAGCTAACCCTTTCACTATTTATTTATAGAAAAAAAAGCCCGAGATGGAATTATGGAGAAAGGCATATTTTTTCGATAGAAAAAAAGGTAAGAGAAGAAAAGGTGCAGAATCTCCTTCTTTTTTTTAATGCACACATAGCAGATTGCCAAAAGTGGAGTGGATCCTTTTTCAAACTGGATTTTTAATGAGTAAATTTTTCATAGAATAGGAGAAAAGGGTCATTTCCCTACAGTGACTTTATCACTGCGAATAGCACATTAGAAAAAAACAAATTTTCTCTGCTCTTTTCTCTTTTTTTTACTTCTGGCCTTAATTCACTGAGCATTCTGAAAAGTGGTGAATAAAACAGGAGGGAAAAAAGTAGCATTAATGATGGTGGCGAAAAGCTACTATCTTCTCTTGGGTCTTTTTCTCTTGTCTCTTCCTCTACTCTCCACCCAGATATATTTATTTTATATTGGAAACGACTAGGAAAAGATAAACCGAAACTCGACTGTGTAAACAACCCGCTACCACTGAAACCCCCGTGCCTCCAAAATAAAATGGGTTGTGTGGTCTGGTGGCACAGTGGAAATAGATGGAAAGTGGAGGCGAATTAGAGTCTCTTTTCATCATCTCATCTTCTTCCCGCTCAGCCTCAGCATCAGCACCAACCCCACTCATTTCAATTTTTTCATCGTTTGCCGTTGCCATCAGCTTCCCGCTCCACTATCAAAATCGGTTACATCAACAACAGCCAAAATAATAAGAGTGACGGAACAACAACGAACGGCGAACGGCAGCAGCTCGCNTTTGCCGTTGCCATCAGCTTCCCGCTCCACTATCAAAATCGGTTACATCAACAACAGCCAAAATAATAAGAGTGACGGAACAACAACGAACGGCGAACGGCAGCAGCTCGCGCACAAAACTCAAGTTTTAAGTTTAGCGCTTTGACTCTCGGAAGTTGATGTGAAGTTGAACCAATTTGCATAAAGTATGTATAGCTTTTCGGATGATGATGAGAGAATAATAATAAAAAGGGTTTTACTAGCTTCCTTCTTTTCACGAAAAAAAGAATGGAAAAGAGTGAGCACAATCATAGTGTGCAGTGAGTAATGAAGGGAAACGGGAAAAGTAGGATGAATGGGGAGTGGTGAGTGGTTGGAGGTGGAGGTGGCTGAAAATGTAAAAAGATTGACTATTTTTTCAGTCAAAAATCCTAACAGAGAAGGAGAATGGTGAATGGTGTGTGTACCTCCAAAAAACACTCTAATTCTGCTTATTTTTTTTCTCAATGCCAACAAAAATTATTATGCAGCAGGAGAAAAAAATAGATGATCATTATTGGACTCTATTATTGACGGAGAACGGATTCTCGGATTCTTCTTCTCTACAAAAATAAAATTATTATTTTCCGGGAACAGATCTCCCTGCAGAATTAGTAAAATCGCTCAAAGCTCTTTCTAGACCTTTTTTTTCGTACGCGTCCAATCTCTTTTTTTCATATTAGCTTTGTTAATCTTATGCAAAAATGCATGAATATGTATTAGCAGCATTAGCATATATGTAACCAACAGTGGAAGGGAAAATGGCGGGAATTTAATCCTGACACAAATTTCTAATCCCAACTTTCATCATAAAAGGCTCTTTGCAGAACTGTTTACTGTTTACTCTTTTTTTTCACTAGTTTGCTCTTGTTGTGTTGCAAAAGGCTCAATGAACTCTGCGCGGGAATTGTGTAGGAAAAAAAATAGTTTTTATTTCGTTGAACTCAAAAAAACGGTATATGAAATAGTGGAGGCAGCTCAGAAAAAAAACTTTTTTAGAGGAAAATTAATGAAAATGTTTTCGCTGTTTTTGTATTGTGCGTGGAATGTAGTAATAAATGTGCAGGGTTAAACTCTTCATTATTTTGCAAATTATAATGCTGTACGGGACACGGGTGAAGCTAAGCTAGTCATAAAAAGATTCTTTCCAAGTTATACTTTTTGACGTATCTGCGTAGGCAGTTAATAATATTGCTTTGTCCAAAGTTTGGAATAGGAAACTTCACGATTTCCTCAACAAATAATAATAGTCGTCTTGTTTCCTATTATTAATTCGGTGAGAGTGCCAAACGCAGGCAAAATTTTAGAGAATGCATAATGCATTCTTTGTATTTTAGCTTTTATCATTTTCCATTAACCTTTATGAAGTGTCCCGCTCCGCATTTTTAAGTCAAGTTTATGCACATCCGCTGTCGCCTTCTTTGTCTAGTCTAAAAAGAATGGAAATGTACTACGCCACCTAATTAAGGAGCGCGTAAATCACCAGTCAGTGCCATCATTAGAGAGATCCTCCACAGTTAAGACACTCAACAAACGCGGTCTTTTTCTCTTATTCCTTGCGCCAAAGCTTATTAAATCAGTATTACCACTAGACGGAGCAGCCCCTGCCAGGACGGCATTTTTGAGGCGGAGGAGATGCCCCGAAAATAAAAGACTTCCCTTTTCACATACCTATTTATTATTATTATGGCTTTCCGAGATTGTTGTACTGTCTGGGGGTAATGTATGCTCCTCCGAAGTGATTTCATCCAGAACGTTTAATGTGCTAATTTGTACCATCAGTGTCATCTCCATCTTCTCGGACTGCTACTTTGTCCTTTAGAATTTGGTGTGTGCGGTGCTGCCGTATGCCGCTCGCAAATTAAATCAGGATTATTGCATTAAGAATTAAAACATTTTTTTTTGTTCGCAGCAGCCGCTGCAGAAGCATTCTCAGATCACTCCAAAAATACAAATTTTTACACAGCAAACATATTAATACCAGCCAGCTTCATACCCTGCTTTATTATAGCTTTTTCTGTGAGTGAAGTGGCAGTTGACAAAGCTGACATGCTCTGTCCAATCCCCTAACCGTATTTTAAGGTCAGCTTTAGTGCTCAACATAAATCCTATTTCACGCCGTGCGACATCCATTGACCTTTTTCCATTTAGAAAAAAAAATTGTTTATTCCTCCTATCCTCCTACAGTATACCTAGTTAACTAACAAATGACTTTAAGATGGGGCTCCAACTCCAAGGATAAAAAAAAGTTTTTTTTTCGTGCTAGGCCAAAACCTCCCTCTCCCTCTGCAATAATGTTATAATAATGATGATGCAATTATTAATGCTACGTTACATGCTACATTTAATCCTTCTCTTGGAGGAGTGACTCACACTCTAATAAATTATTTGCGGGGTGTTGGAGAGTGTACACGAAAAAAATATTGTCATTTACATTTTTCAGCGCAACTTCATTACCAGAGCAGACTGCGGAGACTATAATCATATTCATCACAGTCATTTCTCCTCATCCCGTAAGAAATGAGTGAGGTTGAGCCGTTCAGGGAAGTTTGGGTACATTTTTCAGCGCAACTTCATTACCAGAGCAGACTGCGGAGACTATAATCATATTCATCACAGTCATTTCTCCTCATCCCGTAAGAAATGAGTGAGGTTGAGCCGTTCAGGGAAGGTTGGAAAAAAGCATCAAAAGCTATCCCTAAAAAATGATTTTTTTAAAGGTTGAGACCTGAGAAGTTTTTTCTTCGCTCTTCACTTTCTTACTTTTTTTTCGACATCGACCAAAAAAAGCCCAAAATATTGGGTAAGTGGGAGAGAGAGAATGAGGTGTCGACTCAAGAGCAAAACTGAAATTAAATTATTTTCCCCATCTAGTAGAAATTAGACGTTACGTGAAAGGGAGAGTGAGAGCTGTCCCGTTTGCTGTCTCCTAAAAAAAGAGTTTTTTATGGGATAGAGGACCCGATGATGATGTCCGCTCCAATGTCAATTTTTTTAAAAAAAAATATGCTTGGAGCCATAAAAAAATAATATTTTAGCGGGGAAAAAAGCGATTGTCACATTTCCAACGTGATCTCGCGTACAATGCAAATGAGAATTTTCAGCAGGAGAGTGGAGAGTGTGTGTGTGTGCCGAGGAGTTTTTTTTTCTGAAAGGAGCTATTTTTCCGAGTCCGTTGTCATCATCATAATCAATGACTACGTTCCGTTTTCTTTCCGAGAGTCAAACAGAGATGAGAAGAGGAGGGAACTGGGAAGAGGGAGAATTTTTTTTTTCAAAAAAACTTTTTTAATTAACGGGCTGTCTATCTCTATCGTTTTAGTATCGACAACAGGAAGGATATATCCACGGACGGACGGATATTGCAATATGATGAGAAAGCCGAAGCCGACTGTCGGCTGTCTCCAACGAAAAAAAAAGTATAATCTCAGAGTTGCACAAAACAAGGTTACATTCGCGAGAATGAGAGAGGGCGAAGAAAAAAAAATTAGTTATGAAAAGAAGCAGCACATAATTCACAAGTGCACATGACAGATGGGTACGACAAACAGCTCCTTCTTTAACTTTATTCTGCTCACGGTATACATACTTTGTGTAGGCAATAAATAAAAGTGGAGAAGAAAAGGATTTTTTTTCTCGAACAAAAATATATTTGACGCTCCTGTCTAATACAAATGTGCACGGTTTTAATTTCTGCAGAGCGCTAATAAAAAAATATATATGTATTATTGTGTAGGAGCTCATTATAGGGATGAGGTCGTTTTTTGCAGGGGGAATGCCATTAAAAAGTGTTTTATATTCGTAATAATTCGTCGAGCAGAAAAAGGATTTTTTTGGAGGTCTCCCGTTAAAAATTTCGTGATAAATGCAAATAAGTAGAAAACATGAATTGAGCGATTTTACGTGCATGTGTGATCAGGCAGCAGATATCTAGAAGTGAGTAGTGAAGTGAAAGATTATTACGTAATGCCAATTTTTTATGACTTGTTTTACACACGAGTTTATTAGTGATGTGCTCCGGCAATGAAAGATGAAAGGGGAGAAGGAATGAAACTGAAGCTTCAAAAGTTTTACTTTTATTAAGGTGAATTAGGCATGTGCAC
Organism: Acrocyrtus sp. NNG-2020; assembly: GCA_027744115.1. Lineage (NCBI taxonomy): Eukaryota > Metazoa > Arthropoda > Collembola > Entomobryomorpha > Entomobryidae > Acrocyrtus > Acrocyrtus sp. NNG-2020. The sequence continues at coordinate 3,429 of JAHZND010003419.1, read as the reverse complement.
ACAGCCACAGAAAATATATATTTTTTAAAGGAGAGCATAGGATAGAAGAAGCGAAAAATGGCTTCTTTATTGTTGTCACTTTCCATTCACAAGTTATGCAAACAGAAATCGTTCTCTTTTGTGATGCTTTTTTATGATGGCGACGATGGAAAAGGATGAAGGTATGCGGAGAGACTGGCACTGGGGCAAATGGGGCAGCTAAAAAATGTTTCTGCTCACTATTTTTTTTTTGGAGGAACTGGGCTAACAATAGAGCTGGAAATAAAACAGGGGAGTATAAAAATTTGCGACAATAGACAGAAAAAGTAGATTGTGTACACTCTGCGGCTTGTTGTGGCTGAAAAAAAAAGTTGCTGGCGAAGTAGTAAAATATGCAAATCCCAGAAGACACCAGGTCCGGGTGGCTACTCCTCCGTTTGGAGGGGGGAGGTTGGTAGTACTCAGAAAACAGTTTTTTTGTGGATGCTGCCCTATTGGCATCCTCAGAGTTTTAAAGTGAAGTCGGAATTTTTTTTATATAAAGCTCATGTAAATTTTAAGTAGGAGTGCGCTGCAGTTAGGCTAAAATTAAAGATAAATAATGAAGCTTAATTAGTTGTCCTACTTTCGGGGAAAATGGGATTTTTTAAAAACTTTTTTTTGGGGGAAAATAAAAAAGTCTGAGCTCTGTTTGGGATAGCTAAAAGGAATAAAGTCTTTCCCTCCGTTAGAGTTATTTTTTTGTTTGGAGGGAGGGAGGAAGGGAAATAGTTCTGTTACAGGATTTTGAATAATCAAGAGCACTTTTCACATGTCAGCTCCTTCTGTTTTCACTCCCTCCTTCTTCCTGTTTGCTTCTATTTGACTTTTCACTTTAGTCTCTCTTCCAGAGTCACTTTGTGTTTGTGTGTATTGTACCAATTACAGTGTGCTATTCAGATACGGAAAAAGTTTTTTTTCCTTTGCGCCCAACTAAATGTGAGCTCTTTTAACTGTAACTTATTTTCTTTTGAGAGTGAGCACTGAGTGCTTCCAATTTATAAGCAGTTGTATAAGACAAAAAAAGTGCGCCGAATGTAAAGTTTTTTTCAGCTCGCGGTAAATTGTCTGATTTTGTTTTCGACTCTTTCAATGCATTGCTTTTGCGAAAATAAAGTTTAATGCAGCGCAAGAGCTTTTTCACTACTTTTTTTTATTAAAAAGTTGACAACATTTTTTTCCAAAAAATAATGAAAGGGTTGTGAAGAAAACGAAACGACATTTTTTATATTACTGGAAAAATAAAAGTGAAATGAATTTATGAATTTTCTGCCAAAGAGATATAACGCTACTTAACCAACTCACCACAAACAGAAGCCAGAAGGGTCGGAAAAAAGGGAAAAAATAGTATGCAATTTTTTCCCCGCATTGTCCTATTAAGGAAAAAATGAACCTATTTCATTTCATTACAAGCACAGCGGTTTTTTTTCAGTCTGTCAGCATAAAAAAAGTATTAAATTGACGGAGAGAGTGGCACAGCTTTCTATTCATTCTCGGAGCTTCACCATTTTTTCCTCTCTTTCCTTTCATTTCTCATTTTTTGATACATGTGAAATACTGACTCACTCATTCACTTATCATCAACTTGAACAAACTCTGACTTTTTTCTTTTTTGTTTCGGCTAATTCAATTTCCTGCCTGAATGAACTGCACTGTACACACTCACAGCCCAAAAGTCATACAGAGAACAGACAAGAGCAGAATAAAAAAAATTGCCTGCAGGCAAAGGCAAAAAAAATGTTGTGAGGTTTCCTTTCTCCTTTTTTTCCATGATGACAAACGCTCATATAAAAAGGGCGAAATGAGTTCATGGACATGTCACACAGTACATTTACATTATCTCCCTTTTCACCTTTCTTTATAATATGGCACGGAATAGAGAGTGCCCTCACAATCATGCTACGTAGCCCCGAACGAATTCCAATTGTGTAATGGATGAAAATACAGAAAAGATTCCAGCACTACATTAAAAATAAATGACTTCATCTCATTTGCCGTTTCCCGTCCTGGAACTGTAGAGAATAAATGGGAAATGGGAAAACCCAGAAAGGAGGAGGAAGCAGAGAGTGCCTATCGTAAATTTCAATGGAAAAATAGAAAAAAGAGTACAGAAATTAGTATATCCAGCAGCGCAACTATATATTATAGAAAATGAGGAGAAAAAGCAAAAAGAAGCCGGAGCAATAATGAGGAATGGAATATTATTTTCGCAGTTGTGTACCCCTTTCTCTCCGGATATTTTATCAGGTGGGAGGTAGGAGAAAGAAAAGAGAGAAAGGTTCTTTTTTGTATAAGCAACCGAGTGCGGAATCATTATATGACTTAATAATAAAAAAATTGAGTGCTAAGACAAAAACTGAATAAAAAAAGGGAAATAAAATTGTGAGAGAAAAACACATTCCCCAGGCGCTTCACTCATTTCTTGGTCAATCAAGTGACTCTCTTTTATTTGTTTTTCTTCTCTTCAGCAATTTCAAGTGGGGAACTTATTATTTTAGGAAGTCGGCGCAACTTCCTTTTTATCTGGAAGAAAACGCGCGAAGCTGCGATAAGACAAAAAAAGGAGAGCAGATAAGTACATTTTTTATCGTCACTTTCTCTTCTGGAAGAAGTCGCTCTCAGGAAAGACAATGGAATTGAAGAATATAGATGAACCAATTCAGTGTCACTGTCACTCACCGACGACCATTATACAAAAATCTATAAGAGTGACAGCCTCTTTTTCCCGACTTCCACCTCCCCACTCATTAAAAAAAGTCATTCCGTATTTTTTTACTGCTCGTTTCTTCCCTATGAATTTCCCTCACAAAAAATAACATGTTGTGTTGTACAGCTGGCAGCAAGTTTTTTTCTGGAGGCAAAACTGAGATCCTCCTTCTTACTTCTTTTCTTCCAAAGGAAAAAAAACTCCAAAGAGCTTTCTATCGTAAAAAAAGAGGAAAACGGGTTTGAAGGAAACATCATACAGCCGGTTGAAGTAGTTTTCTCTTGGAAATGATTTCCACCATCACCACTACCACCACCATAGGAGTAAGTTGGAGTTGGAGAGTGAGCTGGTAGCAGCACTTCCACCATTTCATTGTCATTTTCCCTTCTCGTTCTGACTCTCCTCCACTTACAAAACTTGCTCCCAAGAAAGGAACAAGATCCTCCCGCATAACCCTATTTACTTAAACTGAGGGAAGTACAGATGAGCAAAAAGGAACACATCACTCATGTAGTTTGATCTGTAGGAAACTAGCAAGTTTTCTCCCTGTCTCAGCACTATCGTCATCAGCATCATCCGTTACATTTTTTTTCTTTACAGTTGCTCAAACTGCACCGCACATAAAAAAAGGTAGCGTGCTTTTTTCGAACTAGTACACAACAGCCAACTTTTTTTTGAAACTGAGGGAAAAGGCTATATAGCTG
>JAHZND010003418.1:0-56748 GCA_027744115.1 Acrocyrtus sp. NNG-2020 | reverse complement strand
CGGCTAAGAAAACAAATGTGATATTCGGATTCAGGACCCCAAAATTAGGTAAAATTGTGAATTTCAGCTAAATCGGAGCGAGGCAGCGAATTCCGAAGTAAGGCTGGACGTAGCTGTACTCTCCAAAAAATGGATCCGTGAGCTTTTACTAACAAGCAGTGTAATTTAGTTAATTTACGTAAGGTAACACATACCGAGTTTGGGGACGCGGAATTGTTAGGTGTTGGAGAAGAGACACTCATGTTGATCTACTTTTATTCGCACGGAAACGTTGAATGTAAAGCCACGCCACACAAAATTTGCAATTTTTTCAGTGGAAAACTAACTTTTTTGTATTAGTATATTTTAGATAAATTAACTATAAAATAGCAGTAGCACAAACATGCGCAGACTGAAGAATAAAAAAAATGGAACTATTTTCTTTATCACAGCTTAAGTTTAGTATCCTTTTTTTTGCTCCACAATACAATTAAAAATAATTTTCGCAACTTTTTGGTCAGCTCATCTTCTGCCTCAACATTATAGATCACAATTTTGTGTGTTTTTGCAGAACAGAGCCCAATATCAGCAAACACTCGAGGAAGACTGACAACAATACTCTGCTAAATTTATGTTGTCGGCTGCTCACACAAGTCGCTTCTCATAAAAAGCACTTTTTGGTTCACTTGACTCGTACTCAACAACAGACACAACTTGTTTTAGCGAGAATCTATTGTTTTTGCACGCAGCGTACTAGTGATGGGCAAAATATATATATTTTTGCAGATATAATTTGTTACTGACTCACTCCTCGAGAAGAGACTGTCATGTCACAATACCTTAAACTATGATGATGATGATGATGCACATGAGCAAGCTAAAAAAGAGTTATGTTACGTTTAAGCAGATCCCACAACAAAGTAACCCTACTCATATTCCATCTCCCATCCCATTTCTCATGTACTTCTAACTCAAGTAGAAAAAAAACTGAAAAAGGTAAAACGCACGCGATTCTCTCCACCCAGCAGCGAAATGGTTAATAATATTTTTCCTGCAACCAAAACCAACTACTAAACTACACTGCCGTCTCTCAACACTAGTGACTGCATAGCATACAGTAATTTTTCGTAGTGGACGAAACGTGCCTAAGCACCACTAATAAATAGGTTGACGATGATAAATAGGGGGAAATATTTGATGTGATATGATATGACTGTATAATGTCTACTGTGCATTTACATTTCCTCTCTGATGCAAAACTGATATGAAGTTAGCTTAGTTTTTCGTTCAGCTTGTAATATATATATATATTTCTACTTCTGTTCAATGTCCACTTTTTTTAATCACTTAAGCACCGCCAGCTCAAGTCCACAATCCACAACTGCTCGTATTCGTGAAACTACTCGTTTATTTCAAATCAGCACAGGAAAATCGACACAAATGCTGTGATAAAAATATATGCATGAAGAAAAAAATGCTTTGCCATTGCATTTTTCCCTTGCACCCAGCACCTCTCGGAGTATATAGTAGTAGTAAAAAGAGTTAACTAGTGCTATTACTCAACAACCTAACAATCCAACTTGTTGTATTTTTCTCTCCTTTTCCTACCCAACTTTTATATTTATGAGCGGCATAGTTGGATAGGCATGTCATGATGATGACGATGAGGATATGCTACGATGCAATCCACTCGCATGGGAGAAATTACATTTATGGTAAAATATTTACATGCACACTCATGTCTATATTTTCTGCTTCTGTATTTTATGAATCTTACTACCTACGGTCTGTACGGCTACGCACATGGAAAAATTTTTTTTGGGAGTAACAGCACCATTATTAGAGGAACCTGAGGAATTATCAGGATATGCTATAACTTCGTCTATAAAAAGGGTTAAGGAAAGGAGTAGAGATGGAAGAGGCAGTTGCCCATCGAGATACCTACTACGGCACTTGTAGTACCTGCATATAAATTAAAGAAACTGAAATAAATGTGTGCTTGCTGCAGCATGCAGCACCTGCTTCCTCTATAGGATAAAATATGGCAAGTGCATTGTTCAATATGCCTACGTTCCTTTTGAAGAGCATCAAGATTTTTTCGTCATATTCTAACTTCCTAACTATAAATGAGTGAAAAAACACTCGTTTTTGGTATGGCATCCACATAAAAAGATATTTTATACCCTTTTCCTCTTTATTTTTTTTTCTTCCCTTTTTGCCCACAGACTTCTTTTCTGTTAAAAAAAATATAATAAAAAAGTCTACAACTGGCTAGACCTAAATTGTTTCATTACATTTTTACTGCTTTTAGCAGCTCCGTTGAAACTGAACCAGACCAAAGCAGAAGACTTTATGAAAAAAAAAGAAAAAAAGAGTATTAAAAAAGTGTGAGTGTGCAGCCTTGTCTTTTACTCATCAGATTTGTATGTATGGGCAGGCACCAGCAGAAGCGGATTTTTTTTGTACCGAAGAAGACGATTATGTTACAAAACGTAAAGAAATGGACATATTCTTAGTTAGATTTAAAACTTAAAAGGCTTAAAAAGTGCTTTTCTGTGTCAGCTCTTCCTCTGCCTAACACAATTGCCTTGCCTGAAGCACTTCTGAGAAGAAGGGAGAAGACTAAAGTCGTAGTCGTGTCATTGCTGACTGCTTTACCTCTTAAGCCGAGAGGAGAGCTGTAACTCTTGTAGACGCTGTCATGTTAGGGGCATTTCATGGGGAGAAAGAGCAAAAGTGATTGTTCCTCGCGCTTTCTGACTTACTAAACTTGAGAAATAAAAGTAACAGCCAGAGCGTGATTGCGATGATTAGTCGACAGAAAGGAGAGGGCGAAATTAAAGGGTTATTCGTATTCTGATGAGATGACGGTCGATGTCAGTGATAGCACAATTGGTAATATAATATTGTAGGGTATTGTGTACGGCTTCATTGAGGGCTTTTTTTGTACGAAATCACGGATAAAAAGAGGGCAAAAACTGATATGTGGCTTGTCCGTGTCGTTGTCGTGTCGTGCTGAAAAGGAGAAAAAAATCAAAGGGTTTCTTCATTGTAGAAATGATGGCGTTTTGATTAAGGACATTTTCATCAGATGTGTGATATGTACAATACCTCTGAAGGTTCTATAGTCTCAATTTTATAGTGCCTAAAAAACTTCATGCGTAGTAGGGATGTTTGCTTTTCGAAAGTAGATGAGAATGGTGATAAACATTAAGTATTAAAATGCGAATTTGGAGAGCTGATGAGAATGGAATTTTTTTTATAGCTGTTGTTGTGTTGCTTATACGCTTCACTTGTGAGCTTGGACAATGTCACCGTATGCAAATGCTCATTTAATTGATGGCAGTTTACACAGCAAGAAGATGAAAGTAATGGTTAAGCCATGCAGCGAGAGAAGAGAGAAGCGATGACGATGACTACGAACTTTTTACAAAACTACATGCACGTTAGTCATATTCATGGCTAAAATATTTCTTTTAGTTTAGTTTGAGTTATAAGACTTAAGCTATGCTATAGTACTTTGAGTATACCTATTTTTCTACGAAGAGATTTAGATAACAGCAATCGTGGTGGTTGTGACTTGTGACGTTAAAAATCTGTTCTATTCATGGAAAGGGTTTTTTGGAGGACAAGGATATTGTATAGGGTGAATATGAATATTAATAGAGGCCGATCATGTCATCGTTTTGGGAGGCTCTAATCGCCAATCATAATGGCACTAATGGAGACTCTTTTCTTTCGGTAGCATGAGTAGCGTGGCGCAATTATAAATCCTATAGAATTGTACGAAATGATGTAATCCATTTTTGACAAAAGTGGAGGGGTTCACAATTTGTAACGCGAAACTTTTAATAATTTCCATCAATCTCCATCAATTTCCATCAATCAATCCATCAATCAATCCAAAAACCATACGACTTTGGCGCTGGTAGAGTTATATCCACTTCATTATGAAGAAGTGGGAAGAAACATGTGAAACAATTAACTTCACAGGACCCTCCTCCGCGTTATTTGATTAACGAAATAAACAATTATCTGTGCACTACGGTGTCTACGGAGAGAGGCTCTTTGCATTAATGAGAAATGAGATGCCTAAAAAGTAAAGGAAAACTTTGCAATCAGTGCAATGCACTACATGAGCTTTTGAACATAAATCGAACTGCTAAATGTAGAGTGGATTGAATGGGTTGTAGAATGTTGTAAGACATAGGACATGACAAACCAATTCATAAATAACATCCCTGACCTGTTTTCAAATAAAAACTGCTTACAATAGGCAATCACGGGGTTCTTCACTTCGTTTGCGATTGATTACTTTGAAAGAACCAGATCACAAAGTAACTCAATCAAGTTTTAGCATGTAACACTGTTTGGTTGAGGCGCTGCGTAAAATTAACATGTAAAGGGAATTGTAGATCATTTCAGAATTCAGAGTTTCAACTAACGCGCATATGTTTTGCTAATTAAACGCTATTTAACATGCTGCAGTTTCGTTAATTTCTGCTCAGGTTTTACTCAAAAAAATTTGTGCAGTGATTGTGAGTTAATCACATCAAAAGCGATCTTGACTAAAATGGCTAGTTTTTTAATCATCAAAATCAGTAGAAGAGAGCTAAAAAATTGTTATACAAAGCATAACATGTACTTCTGTATTCTGGCTGTGGGATTGATTGGCCGCATTAACTTACATGGGTTGTGCCTGCCTACACCACACGCAAAATACAAAGTGCACGTCTATTCCAAAAAGGAATGACAGAGTGCTGCATTGATTAATGCGCTTTGCCACGAAAGTCAAATTATTACTGAAATTGATGATGGATGACCAATAACGAAATAAAAATTATATTAGTCCCATAAAGAAATTTATACGGTTTCATTTACTGATGGATGGCATGCTTACACGGGGGAATGTAAACGAAAAGTTGTATAATACTTTTAAGATTCTAAACCAATATTTTTCCTTCTACTGCACTGTTATAGCAAAAGCTAAAAATGATTCCTTCAATCATCACCACAATTAAGCTCAGTCCTGACTTGCCCATAAACCGTTATAGCTATTATAAACTTTTAATTTCCTGTAAAGTGAAGAAATTACAATATTTACATATTAACCCAATTACAACAACATACAATATTATCTAGTAAAGGAAGACGAACAAAAGACTTTTTCTTTGTTCGAGCAAAATTTCACCTTTTTTATTCCTCTACCCTTCTAACCTACAAAAACAGAACAAGGAAAAATTGGATTGTAAATTGAACTATGAAAACTTTTATTATCACAGCGGGCATAATGTGACGGAGAGGTCCTACTTTCCCCCGATAAAAACAATAATATATTTTACCTAGTTAAAGGAAGTAAAAGGATCGCATTGTTTTCATGTTATTATTTACTGTCTTGAGTCTTGACATAACGGAAGAATAATTTTTTACAGCATGAATCCTCTTCATTTCACCAATTAGTGACAGATGGACGCTTTGTGCTGTGCGTTATTGTTGTATATGAGAAAGTAATGGCAAATGGGTACATACTCTCATAAAAAAGAAGCAGGTGCATAAAATAAAACACTTCCTTTTTCTGTGATACCCGACACCTTATCTAGTAAAACGAAAAAAAAATCTTTTGTTCTGTCCTTATCATTGCAGAGATCAGAGGGCATGTCTAATTTGTTTTTTTACTAAAAACTATTGCAAATTTGTTCCGATTAGCTAAAGCAAAAAAGTTACTAACTACTATTCTTATGTACAGGATTAACCACAAGAACAAGGGATTATCTGATTATTGAGGTGTTAAATTAAATTTTTGGCAAATGCATTTCTAATTTTTTACTATATATACTCCTTTAACCGTGCTTGGTTCTTGCATCACGCCATGTCACGATCCTAACCTACGACTACCATATCCCTACCAATAACAAATCACCTATTGAGCGACCCGGTTCACTAAGCAGAAATATTGCTACAGCAGTTTTATAGCCAAGCAATAAAATCATAATAATCTGCAATACTTTCTATAATGGAGCCAAGTAGGAAGTATAATGCCCCGCATGATAACCCCAAACGACCCGTCCGCTGCAATTACTTTGAGACATTAAACACTGAATTTTATTTGATACTATCTACAAGATTACTGCCCAGAGATATAAATAAATAGATTAGATAGTACACAGCTATTATTGGAAATCGAGATCTTAATCGATGCGCGCATTTTCAACGCAGGTCATGTGTACAAATATATTTTTTTTCAAAAATGTCTTGAAAACTAATGCAAACGTTCATAAATATGTCATCAAACTGTCAGAATTGTAAAGTCACAATTTTGTGCGCTCTTCTTTCCACCGTCGTTATAACCAAGAAAGCGATCGCGATCGTGTTTCGCATTCTTCAAACAAAAGTCTTGCATTTCAGCCTCATCGTGAGATCGCGAGATCAAATGTTACAGTTACAGCGAATCGTTATTACTACACTGTGGTGGGAGAGTTCGTGGGATTTCATACGTGGTGAATCCTAATCATATTTCAATTTTCCTGAAAGTTTTAATGACAGCAAAGAGCAGAGCAATGGTGGTGTGGTGAGTTGCCTACTTGGCGTTGGAGTCAATGCGCTTATAAAGATCCAACTTGCATCCGTCCATGAAGTTAAAAAGTTTCATGTCAAATCCCCTAAAAACTCCATTTTCTGCTGAATATATGTTACATTACAATCACTCCCTAATAGTTGGCAATTACGTGAAGAAAAATTACAACACATCTGTTATATTACACTTAATCATACTTAATTGTACAGCAAACTTTGAAAAAAAGTGAAAACATTTTTTTCTGTTAACTTTACAGAGATGTGCTGTGCTGCAAATATACACATGTACGCCAGCTACTGCCTTTTAGGTACATGGGCCTTCGTGCTAGGGATCGCACGGCGCATAAAAATCACTGCATTTTGCATTTTTACGTTGCACATATTGAATTTCAATTATAATTAACTCGTTTTTTTGTCTTTTCTGTAGTTTGCAGAGGGCTGAGCTTGTTTGCTTAACGAAAAACACATTCTAAATTTTAAAATTAAGATAAATTTTTTGTAAAAAAGTTTGTTTTTTTAAACTCAGCAGGCACCTCGTGCTAGGTGATGAAAGGCTCGATATGCGTTTTATTTAGGAACTCTTTAAACCTCAGATTGGTTTTGACGTGTAAATCCTAGCTTTTCAGTTAATTACAGCTTGTAAATACTTCCACCTTATAATAAAAAAAATCCTTAATCTGTAATATTGATTAAGTCAGCGATTCTTAAAAGTTGGAATAATAATTATAATTACTTTGATATCTTTCCATTTCATTTTCAAGTTGAAATGCAATTTGGTGTGCTACCTGACTCAGGTAACCTGAGTCAATTACATAGCGTACTTACAAGCGAGGTAACACATTTATATGCTATTGTACCTTTTTGTATCATCATCAGCACCAAAGAATTAACAATTTTTTATCAAAATCAAAATTAGTGATTTTCAATTAGTGCTAAGGAAAATCTATTTACGCACAGGAAAATGGGCAAGCAGCACAATCTTAAAGATTTAGTGCGACTGTTGTCTGTGCTTTATGGATGTTGAGTGTTATGTAAAACGGTAATAAAAAACGAAGATAAGATCTAATTGCAGACAATATTGATAGCATTTACATCCAAATTAAAAGATGCAATGCAGACCCATTACCATATATCATTTTTGTGCGTTTTCCAATTCCAACTTTTACATTGCAACAAAATAGCAATAGACAATGAGGTAGGAGGCAGTGTACATCATGTTTTTTGGTCGTCGTCCCTTCTTGTAGTCATTTAAACTAGCGTACAAACTAAAATGCTGACACTTGCAGTGAGCCAACAGTAAAAAAAAATACTCAAACAAACAAATACGCCTACAACAATGCACGTGCAAATAATCTGCTGCTGTACTGCTAGTTGCTTGCTACAGCATTAAATATAAATTAAGGTAAATCATTCTTCTCTTCTTCCCTCTCCTCTCACTGGTAGTCTCGCTCATGACATCTTCATAAAAATGTATTTCATGTTTCATGATTCACGAATCACGATTAAACATGATGATAAAAGACTCCTAAGGTCGATTATTGTTTTATATTAGCCCACAGTTCACTTTGCACTGTGCACTTTTGCTGCGTGTGGGTTTACAGCGCTTTATGGTATGCGGATTTTATATTTTAAATCTAATTTTCGCATTTTAGCTTTCGCTTTCTCGAGGATAAAAAGTGCCATGATACCTTGACTTGCACAAAATATCGTAAATCACTCGTGATTTCACAGGAAGTAATCGGTGAGTGTTTACATTGGAAGGAAATGATTTGTTTTATCTGAAGGAAGTAGAAGAAAAGAAAAGACTTTTTTTTATCTGAGAGTAAGTCAAATAACTTTTTTGTGTTTGGATTCGAAGCGATAGGGCTATCAACTTTGCTCACATATTTTAATTTACTACAACCACATGCCTTTCATTTTTCCTCATGAGGACATTTTTTATGTTTGCATGTTTAATTAAAATCACATCTAGATAAGCTGCAACAGATTTTTTATCACGATTGAATATGCAAAGCTAATTATTTAAGCCGGAAGATCTTAATTCGAAAGAAATTACTTCAGAAGAGTATCTCTACTCGCTAGTAAATAATTTGAGTATAATTTAGGTCTGCATAACTCCATTTACTGATTAAATTATTTTTTTGAATTGTAAATTAGACAGTAACAAATCGAGCCGCTGATTCAGAGGCTTCTGTGTAGGTCATTAAAACCAGCATTGCAAGGAATCATTTTGGTCTTGAAAAATATGTTTTCCACTAATGACAAATGAAAGTGTGGGTTAGCTCGCATAAATAAGTAAGCTAAAAGTAGAATACCTACAGTAAGAGCCAACTGGCAAAAACTGCCTTGTGCCCATTCACCATTCTAGATGTGCACTGAAACAAAAATTTACTTTCCTGCATAAAAAAAATTTGTAGTACCCAACGTGGATGCAAAAAAAATCATTTTCACCATAATTACAATTCATAGAGAACAAGTCCGCAGAGGAACCATAATTAACAAGAAGTTTTGCACCTTAATTAGACATAAACAGAAACTATGTTACAGAATTAAAATGTTACCTTTCGATATGATATGATGGGATGTGATGCGATAAGATGATAAGCTCACTAACTCGTTACAAAATACATGTGATCAGACATCATCCTGATAATCACAAAATTATTGTTTACTAGCGTTTGCTCTTTGCCTTTGATTTGTAATAAATCAAAGGGAATCAGATACGCCTGAAGTAGCTTGTACGTTCATCTTAATTAATTATAGTGTAAGACACTTCAACTTTTCAAGAAGTGAGAAGAACCCTATCATTTTATCACAGGAGTTAGTAAACAAGACGAACTTGTGGGTGTAGAAAAGGGTTACTGACTGTAAGCCGAGATTTCCTTTTTCTGAGAACATTGATATTGATGTAATTAATTTAATTTGCATAAAGTAAGAGCGAATTGTAACTTCCGATGCGAAATTTTACTTGGAGGCTTTGCTGTCGTGAGCAATCAAAAATAGCTTAATCCGATCATACCTTTAGCGGGATTTTTTTAAATGTATATTTTTGCAAAGCAAGTCCCAGCGTGCGGCAATCATCAAAGCAAATTTCATGTTTCGTGTAGGTACCTGCCCACCAGCTCTGTCTAATTATCTATTGAAAAACTATAATTTCATTTGCGAGATAAGCCAGGTGGGAAACTTTCTTTGTGATGCTTCAAAGTATTATCTACAATTTAATCTGCTCATCCGCTATTCGCTTAGAAAGTCACAAACATTTCATTTTCTCAAGCTCGTGTTTGTTTTTTTCATGCACTCAAAAAATGCTGACTCTGAAAGTCTCGAGTAGGCTTTGTCTAGCAGTAAATTGCTGAAACTAAAAGCTAGCAATTTCACTGTGAGTTTGATAATTCCTCTATAAAGCTGAGTGTGTTTGATAAGATATTGAAAGAACGCTAGAGAGATGCTCCCGTGAGGAGACAGTTGCAAAAACGACGCATTTTTTTACTGCAGATGACTGGCATGAGCTCGTAAAATTTTGAGAAAAAGGAACGCAAATTGCAATTTCTTGTTCTTGTTAGTGACGAAGAAAAATGGCCTAATTAAGACAATTTTTACGACAAATGTGGAGAGTTGTGAGCGGCTGTACGTTAAAAAAATCTGTACTTTTCCCCTGATATTTGTTATAGGCTCTTAGTCCCGTTAGCTCAAAACGTCGTCATCTCAAATATTAATTTTTAGTCGCTCCCATCACGTCCAATTTTCCTTACAATTTCTAGTATTTCAACATAGCACGTAAATGAAATATCTAACCAAACAATTCTCTCCTTTTCAAAAAATCGTAATTGGCCTATTCAGAGCATTTCTAATTTCCCCTAACTCTGGTAAGGAACCGTAATATTTTTCATTATCGTTGGATCATTATACCATACAAATTAGCTATTTTTTTATTTTGCAATAAAAAAGACTGCAAATCTCTTTTTTTCAGTTGAGGCGCATCATTTTAAAGTTAAATATCCCAATCCTTTTTTTAAAAAAAATCTTTTGCTACTATTACTGTTATTGTCATTTGAAGCGTTTAAATGGGGTCGAGCGTGATGTAATTCATTTACTTGAGGCTTCACAAAACTCTAAGCCAAAATTACCCCTCAAAAAAGTGTTAAGAATAAACCCAAGCTTCTTTGCTCTTATCTCATCCCAATATCAAACTAGTATGTATTCCTACACAGCAAACTTTACAGAAAAGATGATAAATGACAAAGAAAAATTTAAGTTGTGTCTGTGCTGTATTATGTAGTTATTATATTAAAATGAGTTTATGCATTGTTTATGAAAAGTTGGGGTTTGGCTCTATTCTCTTTTTCACAGCTATTCAATTTAACTATTTATTTTGTCATCTGTCAATTTAACAAAAGGTTTTTATGAGCATGTAACTGTTTTTTCTTCTTATGTCGTCTGGCAAATAAGCATACATCTACATCTTCCAACAGGAATTTATCAAGAATTTCTAATCTTAGGCGTATTTGCATATTTGCTCGAGCTCAAGACAAAAGAAAAATTCTCCCAATTTATTACTCATGTCTTAAAAATATCTCGAAATGTAATTAGGTATATGTCAACTTTTAGTTATCTTGGGAAGCTCTTCCTTCACTGCTCCCACGCACTATTTCGGCTGAATTAGTTAAAGTTGCAAAAAATACGCTTACAATATGCGCCCAAGAAAAAAATTCTTTGTGGTGGTGGCAGTGGCGTCTGAAAATGTCGTAGTCGTATCACTTGAGTAATAATTTTTACCTGTCTAACCTCCTTCTTTTTATGTGCGCACACACCCAATATGCCTTCTATTAGTAGGTATGAGACATAAGTCACTTTTAGCTATGTTCGCAAATTATGAAAGATACAGAAAATGGCTAATCATGGATCCTCACCAGAATAATTAATTTAAAAGTTGCCCCAAGACTCTTTTTCCATTAAATATATGGGTACGCGAGACTTTACTTAGGTATGACAGGTCCCTTTTTTAAGTGTTCTTGATTAAATATACTATGCAATGCTGAGTACGTTGTGAAAAAAATAATTTTTTATATGTGAGTGTGACAATATGTCCGCCAAATCTGTAGATGGCAAGTTTTGATAAAAATCCACTTTGTTCCCGATAAGCTTTTTTCTTTGCTTTGCGGTTTGCGCTTGGCGATTAACATTGTATTCAGCTTAATTTGTTCAAAGCAAGAGTACCATGAAAATGCAGTCCTCCTGCCAAATAAATGTTTATCTACTGGAAAGTTTAATAATGCGGAAACGGGCACCGCAGACAAAAAGTTTCATGTTACAAGGTGAGGGTTACACCAGAGGTTCTATGGGAGTGAAAAGATTCTCTAAAATACTTTTACAACTTTTAGTGGTCTAGTATTGTCCATTTTTTAAAATTATTTTTTAAGGAGAAGGTGACGACATCAAGGAATAATTGCCACCAAGTGCGCGTAGATATAAAGGATTTCCACATGGACTAAAGTAGGCAGTTACATTATTTCTGCATGTGCCTCCATTCTTGCATCTCCATGTTATATGATCCTGCATGTATGTCTACGAAACTACATAGGGAGGTCCTAATTAATTGTAGGCCCTACAGGCTGAAGGTCCTCAGGCTCACTACTAACTTTCGCTGACAGAGCATACCTATTACAATATAGGTAGATATACAATTTGAAACGAAATATTTGTGTTCGGCATCTATACCTATATTTGCGTACAACAGGAAAATAAAACCCTCGATAGCGTCTAAGTCTCTCACAATCGAGAAAATTCATTCGATAATATCTTCAAATTTTCGTGCCCGTTATGAAACTTGAAACTTTCTTCTTTGCTGGAAATTGAACGCGTTTTTACGAATTTTGTTAATGGCGCAGTCAGCCAGTACAGCGAAATATTGATTAGTATACTTTTTGCGAGTTAGGTCTATTCCCTAGAAATTAAAACAATATCCGACAATATTTGAGCAAAGTCATGTTCAAAATTAAAGCTGTGCAAATACTTTTCTGACTAACCCTATTTTAAACCTTTCGGTGCATCAAACTAAGCTCGTTAAATCACCTGTCTGTCTATCCATTATTTAAGCAAAGGAGCCGTTCCTCCTTCTCAAACCACCATAACTTTTAATGGATTCGGCGTAACTAATTCGAAAAAATACGGCTTGTTCCTGTCTTTTGGTTCTGCTCACATGAGTTCAGGTACACAGCTCCGTTTTTTAATTCGGTGCAAGCAAAATTTGACCAAAATCACGTAACAGAAGTAAGCGTGTTCCTTTGTGGAGAAACAGTAAAAGCCATTCAAAGCTAAGACGAAAATGGTCCCGTTTGCTTCAGAATTTCATTTTTGATATTATAATAATGTAGTAGGTATTTGTAATGATAATGATACAAATCTTTGCACTTTATGAGTCACAGTCTTTCACGAGTCTAGCGTAGTTCCCATTTATAAAAAAGCAGATTTTTAGGGTGCGTGTGCAGTACTTTTTAAAAAATTGCACGCTCTGTGAATGAAACGATGAACGGTATCCGATTCTGATCCTCTTCTTGATAAAAAGACCATTTTAATACGGGATTATATGATAAGCTTTCCTGTCTACTATTTTCAAAGTTTTCGCAAGATGCTGTTGCGCTATAAAGAAAATACATCTGGCTTCCTTTTTCACAATCGTGCATTTTTTAAAAAGCGCAGTAGTTTTTGCAATATACTGCTCTTACCATGTGTCAAGTGCTTTGTTCCGTTTTCTGGCTTTTTACCCATATTGCTCATTCGCACTTTTTCGGAAAATTTCTTTATCTCCGACTCCTCGTGATCTGGTTTACACTTGGTAATATAATTTAAGCCGATATAATGACGCGTCTCATTTTAAATACTGCAACGAACTTCTCGAACAATTCACGTTAATATTGGCAGATGCCTCAAATGAGCACAAGAACAATGATTTAGGTAAATTATGTTCTACGCAGCTTTCAATGCCTATCCTACTTTGTCGCAGATTTAAGTGAAATGAGAAGCCGCTTTGTAGTAATCTTTCTGCAACAAAATACGATTTTCCAAAATAAGGGATTGAGCTGTCATTTTGCTCTTTGCTAATAGAAATCACTCCTTCCGTTAAAATGACGGGTCACTGCAATTAGGATTGGGTGCTTGATCAAGCATTTTAAAATACCTAAAATGTCAGTGATGCTTACAAGGTCCTGTGTCCCTATGCAATGCGCAGTTCAAGCACCTACTCACTAGCATCAGCAAACCGCTCATAATTACAAAAATAGCTTATGTGAGAACAACGCAAAAGACCGTATCAGATTCAGAATTCAGATGCTTTTTTAATGATTTTGCTTCGGCGTAATTACAATTTATGGTGAATCATCTCCACTCATAACTGACGCTGACGTGCGCTTTGTTCCTTTCAGAGTGGGAAGGTGATTTTGCATTCTGCAAAAGTCAGGATTATAAAATGGAACATCTGCTCCGAGTGCTCCGTGTAATTCTGAACATGCTCGTCATATAATATATCCATGCACTTTGAACTGTCTGTTAAAAAGTTGTACTCGAGGAGACAAGAAGACATGTCCTAGTTCTTAAGAACTTTCCTTGGTACAACACTGCACGGGAAAAGAAGTTGATGAACTTTTTGGGTCTTCACGGGTTCAAAATGTTCGTTGTTTATAATGTAATGAAAAGTGTCAGAAAGCACCCATGCAGGAAGGGGCGTTTATGACAAGGATTAATGCGAATGCAGCAGTCTGATGATTAATTGGTTATACACTGCAGTAATAATATAAAAGCAAGTCTGAAGGCCTACTGCTATTGTGCTATGCATAGATGGCATATCCTGGAAAGATTCATTAGCAAAATTCCTGCTAAATGTTCTATTCAGCATACAGGATTTAATAGTTGCCATAATTTCTGCGAAATATTCCGTCGCAACATTTGGCACTTTGTATAATGTTCGCTGGCTTCAAGGGAATTTCAACGCATGAAATGCACCATCAAGGGAAAGTGGCTTGAGCTTTTCCCAATTTCACTGAATTCCCCAAAAATTTTGCAGGCGAAACTTTTAAGTTGAAACCGCAAAAAAGGTTGAATAGCCAGTTATTAGCACACGGATATAGACCTAATCCAAGAAGGTTTTAGCACCGTTATAGACTTTGTGTCAATGAAATATAAAACGCGCAGCTGGAGCACTATGAGATTACCAGTGTAACCGAGAAAGTGACAGGAGAATGAGAGAGTAGCTTTGATATAATCGCTTTGCATCTGTCGCTGGGGAATAACCGGATGTGTTTTATGAGACAGAGTGTGAATATTTATATTTATAATGAGAATTTGGAATGCACTTGTTTTCTATTTACATTTGGGTACAACTAGTGCAAGGAAATTGGGTCGGTGAGTCGGTCATCAAAATCCTCCTATATCGGATATCTCATCATAATATCCTACAAAATACATTTTGCATTATTGAATGAATGACAACCGGAGGACGACATTAACCGCAGATGACAAGCTAATACTTGTATAAATAAACAGGGCGCAATTACTCACATTTTCCTTTCTTTCATAAAGTAAGTTGGCAGATATTTTAGTATTAATCCAAGATAAAATTGAAAGTTTGGAATTTTTTGGAAGTGACGATGGAAAAGCGAAAATAGTTCAACTCAACTTTTATGCTTGTGTGCCTTGTTCGCGATTAATTTAACGAGAAGAAGGAAAGCCTTTGCGATTAGTTTTATTTATGAAGTGTCCTTTCAGGCCAAATTGGGACTAAGGTTGGGATTCGGATTGGAATCTCATCCAAACTGCGTCCAAAGCAATTACTAAGAAATATCGAAGCAAACCTATCTCAAAGCATAATATGTTGACGGCGGCGGTGTCAATGATGTGGTTTGGTATTGTGTTGGCAAACGTTTAAATTTTGACTCGGACACGTAGCAAAAATATCAACAAGGTTGTACTCAAGTATTTTTATATCCTATAGTAAGTATTCTCTAGTAAATTCCGATTAAGTTGTGTTAGGAGAAAATCTTAATCGGTTGGGAGTTTGGTTTCATGTTTTCAGTCAAATAATTTGAAATGAATGATTTCGCTTGTTTCCAAATCTCCTTGTCCTTGTGTTTTATTTTTGGCATGTTCGACCCATTGAAAATAATGCGCCAGTTTGTAATCGGATTTGATTTGGCTGCAATGAAAAAATGCATACATACCAGTAGCATTTAAGCAGATAAGAAATGATCGTTTTTAAAGAGTAAAAATAGTGCTTTTCGATCTTTAACGTCTTCCATTTAGATCAAGGTTCATATAGACATGCCTACTAAAGAGATCCCTTTCACATGTCGAGTACGTGGGGACAGTGAGAGCAAGGTGAAACGTGAAATGCATCCTGTTTTCCTTGTTTTCCCTCTACAAAAGATTAAACGCGGAGAATTGTTTGTGGTTGGAAAAGTAATAAATCAGAGGTTTGAGTAGCTTGACTTATTGCGAAGTATTATTTATCGCTATCTGTCCGCGGATTCCGCATTTTGCTGAAAAATCAGCTTAAATTAGACAAAGCTAACCAACGAATTTTTCAAGTTTTACACTTGACTTTGATTTGTGGTAACTTGTTCACGGCTAGAATAAATAGCATATTAATCAGCGACATTGTCGACATGTAAAAAGTTACAGCTTTCCATTTACCTAATCGAAATTTTGGCATTGTTACAGACACGTCACTAAAATTTCCACAAAAGCTTGGGATTTCCAAATTTCTTAGAATTACTTAACTTATTATGCAAGTTTGCAAGTAGGTACTTGTTATCAAGTTCTTAACAATAAGGGCAATGGGATTTACGCAAATGGTAAGCAGATGGTGTTCAGCCGCAGGAACAAAGTGGATAATTTTCGGTTAGTACGAATCTAATCCGAATTTATTTAGCAGAAAGTGAAATGCATTTCTCCCTCGAGGAGAAATAATTTTGAGTTTTCATGGAGAAAATGTTGTTGGCCTACTGTGACCACCTTGCTCTAACTATCACTTTCGAGATGGTCCAAGGCGAGCACACTAATTTTAAGTAGAGTGTTACTTTCTCTTCAAGTAATTAATGGTAGCAAGATTCAAGTTAGCTAATATATTAGCATCATTAGCTGAAGAAAAGGTATAAAAAATTGCAAGAAATGGCTTGTACGAGTTTTCCAACTTTTTCATGCTTCTTCTCTACATTTTCATTTTGTCTACAGTTTCTAGATTTGCTTTTGCGCTGTTTTATAAATCGGTTCAGATTATCACGGCATAGATTTAATCATCATCTCCTTTCACATTTCGAATGTACAAAATCTACGGACTGCATTTCAAAATCAGGATAGCGTGCTCTTGGCTCTGGCTCTTCCTCCTGTCAATTTGCTCTAAAGGAAGAAAGTGATCGTCTAGAGCTTATCAGCATCTGCACAGCATAAGATATTCTGATATTCTGTCATCAAAGTCACTTTCCGGATTCAAGACTACATACAGTTTTATGAGTTTATTGGCACCTCCTTCCCAATCCCCTTTTCTTGTCCGAAACAGCCTTTGTCCCTGTAATTCTATGCGGTTTCCGCTTTCTTTTTTTACTGCAGTCATAATCACCACAATCGCAAAACGTTGCACGGCTTTATTAATAAAATAAACTTTGGGCTGATGCCCTTTCAAAACAGTTTGTTTTGGCTAGTATAAACGGACAGCAATTGCAACCAGATTTTCATTTTCCTTTTCCCCTCTGAAATAAATGTAGTTACAGTCACATCACTGGGGAAAATTGAATTGAAGCTCGGAGGTTTCTCGAGGAGAGAAAATCATTTATTTATTTTTGAAATAAACAAAAAAGTCTTCAAGTGCTAAAAGTGAATTTCCTTATTTCTCCTACAAAAGTTGAATTAGCACGGGAAAGCAAGAAATGTATTTCTATTGCATATCCGTGCTTGTAAGTTGCATGCAATTTATTTTAACTAAATTTTTTTTTCTTCAATTCCGAAGCCAAAAAGTTGGCTTGCACCTACCATAAAAGTGTGTCTGGCTGGCACATCAAAAGAAGCTTTACAGGAGGAAAAAATGCTCAAAATAAGACTTTCCGTTTTCTTCGCACCAAACTTCTTTGTACTTCGTCTGTGGTTCCATGTGACGTAACTTTAGACTTGCCTTTTTTTCACAGATTTGCAAGGCAAGATCACATTTCATGCGCTAAATCCTAAGTATAAAGTACTTAACTAATGGCAAGCATATAGGTTTTTCCGTTTTCAAAGTCAGCTCTAGTCGACTTTATTATTTCCATTAGCAAATTCGAAATGATATTTTGAAAATAAACAGGCTTTTAAAATGAAAATGATATGCCCGCAGTGAAATCTTTGATTGCAGCCGTAACTTGATAAATGACTTGTCTACGTCTCGAACGCCGGCTTATCATATATCTGTCCACATCAAAGGATCACTTTCCATTGACATGCAGCATTTCTAAAGAATAGACTTGAACTCTGTTTCGGGAACTACTAATGGTGACAATTTTTTTTCTTGTCGACTGAAAATCAGAAACATGTCAAGTTTTCCATATCGTGTCAGAGTCAAAGTGTATTTCTCTTCAATCTTTTTTTTTTGAAATGTCACTTCCAGCCAAAAACATTTCACTTTCTTCCTGATATTAATAAGTTGACGACTTGTGAAGTATTTAGCGGGGTGTGAACACGAAAATCGTTTTAAAGCTTATTAAAAGTTTTCGCGACTCGTAAATGATATCTCTACTGTACCAGCTTTGTAACAGTTCAAACCGGAAGAAAAAAATAACGTTGAGGAGAATGAAGGAGAGTAAAAAAAGTGAAAGATGAAAAAAAAGTGCGACGACTGGACCAACTCCTATGCTCTCTGCGTTTATTTGTGTAGGAAAGGTACATGACCTGCTTTGCAAAATACTACGTTTGTGCACATCATCCTTGCGAAATGTTTATATTCCGCTTGCGACTCGCATTTTAACTTTTGCAGTGAAAAATGAGTTTAGTGACATTATCTGGCTGTACCCATTTATTTTTTTTCTAATGAGCGCAGTTATAGTACCAGAGCAGTTTAGCAAAGCTATTAGCAGGATGTTTCAACTATACGTAATTACCACATATAATGTAGAGCGTTAGAAGAAATTGAGCAAATTATTCGTGATTATACATAATTGTAATTAAATGGAGGCATTTTCACGTCTCAAGCAAGCGTTTTTACCTCTTCCATGAAGGTGAAGCCGTACGACCGGTGACCCGACATTGTAGACATTACCGACGTCATTTTGACTGATTTTATGTGTTTGCTCTGAGATCTCTCTTCCGGTTACGAGCAGGATTTTTTTTATTGGCTTACTAATTAAATTGAAATGGCCTATGTCTCTTAATTTAAGAAAGAGCCCAGTATTAGTTCAAGGTTCTATAGGTAAGCACTCTCTATACAGCCTTCCTTTTCCTTTCTAGAAGAGTCGCTCTTCTTAATGGATTTTGATGACAGACGCACGTGCATTAACAGTTTATATTTTTCTTTTGAACTTTCTTGGAAGCGGTATAATTTACAGTTTCAAAGGTGTAGTCAGGCTGTTATTTTCCTCTAACCTTCACTTTTTTTGTTATTCGAATCCAACAATAATACTTTACAGTCAGGCACAATCACTGCACTTCTAAATGCTAGTACCACTATATCGAGCGACTTTGTACATGGAACAGAAATTCATGCAAAATCAAGTCCACACGAGTACTTTGTACAAGAACACAAAACTTTTTGTTGGCAATCTAGCCACAAAAAATTAATATTTTAACTAAAAAAACCTTAAACTACTTATTTCACAACTGCTACTTTATACAAATCAACAAAAAATGACAGCTTTCTCTCTGATTGTTTTGGACAACAGACAAAGGACGAACAGACAAAAAAATGTAGTAGTAATCTCGGGATCAGTTCATGAGTTAACTTTGCTTATTTTTTTAAAAAAATTAAAATTCAGCATCCATTTTCTGATTTCGTCTGTTTCTGAAAACTACTCCTCCGTATGTATTTGAGACTTATTTTAATGTGTTTTGATAACCCTATTTTCGAATTTCTACTCAATTTTTAACTCGCCTTGGAGCTGGGTTAAGTAAACATTTGTTGAAGGGGAGACACCTTGCCTGCTCCGAGTTAGAAATGAAAATGGAATTTTACAATTAAAATCCTTCCTGCTCATTCCACATTTTCCTAAAAAGAGTAAGTAGGGTAAACATGTGGAAACGGAAGCACATCTGTTTCCTCAGAAATTATGAAATAAGTAAAATTTACTATCTGCTAATTCTTATTTAATTCACTTTTCAAAGTAGATCGGTTCAAAAGTTGAAAATGTCTTCCGAACTTATTTTCCCCTTTTTTCTCGGTTCTGGTTTCTTGGCAAATGACAAATGAATTGGGAAGCTCCAACTGTGTGCCCTTTTGGGCTGCTGATGGTGTGATAATGAAATTGGGAAATATTCAATTTACTTTTCAACTCATATAAGCGGAACAGACCGACTGAGAAAATATGACTGCGCCGGATATTAAGCTGAGACCGGGTTGTCTGGTGAAGGTACAACTAGAAAATGGAAAATGGGAAGAGCCATTCAACCGTTCCTTTTTCTATGTGAAAATGATTTTTATTTTTTTCAGAGAATAAGAATACTGCATTTTCGAACAAGGCTGATATTAATACACTCTACAAATATATGCATTCATATATATTCCCTATTTCCTCAGCAGAGCCTCGGCTCTCCAGCATTATCCACTCGTCCATCCGATCCTGGCAGCGAGCACAAATCCGAAGGAAAAAAATCTCAAACTTTACCTCGGTTTCAACTCATATTATTTTCGGAACTATACAATAACGCTCTTCCTGTGCTGCATATAAATAAACCCGCTTTGTTATACATCCTTACATAATTATGAATATGGGGAGTTGGATATTATACGAATATTTTTAGACGGATATCCCAAAAAAATCAGAGGTTGAAGTTACGCTACATGATTTTTTTAAGTAAAGAGCAAACGCAGAACCCAGTCGTTTTGAACGATTTTCACTGTATTACGGAGTAAGTAGGGAAATATAGAGAAAAGAGTTAGTAGGTTTTTCTTCCCATAATCATATGGAAAATGCGGCGACGCAAAATGGAGGGATGATGAAGGCTATAACTGTAATATATGTAAAGGACGAAAGCATTTATAATCTTTAGGCATGGACCAGGACATATACCCAGTTTGCGTACAAACCCATAACCAATCCCCTACTTTTGCTGTGAACGTCAGCCTCTTCTCGAACTGTTTCGCTTCACGATAAATAACGTGAATATGGATGACGCTCGTCGTAAACTTTATCTACTCGGGTGGTGGTGGTGGAGGTGGTACGATGCTTGAGAATTTCCAAACGGTTATAGCTGAAATAATCTAATCTGCTGAAAAGTTGAATTAGTACGTGGAAACGTGCTACATGTTATGCATGCAAGGCAAGAAGGATAGAGGCGGAGTGATGCAGCTATTTCTGCTTATGTAATGTTCCTGTGTAACTGTGGTCGGTAGTCACAGTATAGGAAACTGTGATGGCTTTATCGTGATGCGGAAATTATCCTAAAAGCAGCCTCACATGACATTTCAGGCTATCCATTACAGATTTACGGTTTCGGGCTTGGAAGCAGTTTTAATATGCTTGTTAGGCAGTATGGTAAAAAAAAAGTGGTAAACTAAGAAAAATATGTTTTTACGTATCGTGGAGAAAAAATGCTTTTATGGGATATCATAAAGGAATGACGTTCACGCTATATTTTGTTCAAGGTAGGAATGGCTGTTTTAATGAATTCTCTTGGGGAAATTAGGCAGATAAAATGGTAATAAAAATGTGTTTTTGTGAGGATGTTTTCTTTGTTAAAAATAAAATTCCTAGTCCCACTCATTCGGAATAATTGGTGAGTTTCCGTCATCGCACATAGCTCCACTCTGATTTATTCCCACATTTTACTGATACATGACGGGGAACAATCCATAAATCAGTTAGATTTTTATGGACGACCGTCACCTTTACATTTGAATTTTTTGGGGGAGCCGTTAGGGTGTAAACTAATATAATGATTTATAAAGCATTCAATACGGCGTAAATCGCTTTATTGCCGTACATTTGGGCTATAGAAAGTAAGAAACGTGCGGGGACTTGTATCTTGTCTCGTGTCACGTTGTTGGAGGAAGTAATTTTTTCTCGTTTTTAAGATAGTGATAGTATCAGCAACTACGATATAAGTTTGGGAAGGATGAAAAGGTCTGTGGTCGTAGTGAGTCACCTTTAGGTCATCACCATATCAAGTATAAGGTCTGGGATGAGGTAGAAACATTAAAAAGCAGCTTTTCAGACAAGAATCCGACACGGGAGGAGGATGACTGTACGAATGGAAATGTTTGGAGTAGTGATCACTGATCAGAAACAGAAAATTGCCATATTTGCCAATGCTATCTTTTAAAAGTACGCACGTAAAACTAGTTTTCTTTTTAGTAAACGCATCCATTTGCCTTTTGCTAAGATAAAATGAAGCAAAGCGACGAAAATCAGTGAGGAATCAGTAAAGCTGTCAAAAATTGGCTATGCCTAAAAATATGGCTAGGTTAGGATGAGGGACTGACGTAAAGAATGATATAGCAATTTCAAACTCAGCAGAACCAAAGTCAAGGACAAAGTATTTGAAGTAGATCTTATTTTTATTGGAATGAAACAGCACTACCACCAACCACCACCAAATGATAAAAAAAATGCGCTTGAAGTCTTGACTGCTGAAGTCAGAAAGTGAATCTAGTTTACTCGCACAG
The DNA here is from genome assembly GCA_027744115.1 of Acrocyrtus sp. NNG-2020. Taxonomy (NCBI): domain Eukaryota; kingdom Metazoa; phylum Arthropoda; class Collembola; order Entomobryomorpha; family Entomobryidae; genus Acrocyrtus; species Acrocyrtus sp. NNG-2020. Next base: position 34,364 of record JAHZND010003418.1, on the reverse strand, counting down.
ACCTCATGAGTCGTAGTCGTAGGCATATGTTTCCACCTCCCCAAATAATTCGTTTCGCTACAATACAATTCAGTCACTCAGCCACTGAGACAAGAAAAAATTACAGATGCCTAATTCCCTCCTTTATTCCTCGTTCATTCCAACATTTCCAACCAATTTTCCTCCACAGAGACAAGTTCCGAACTACATTTTTGAAAATTGAATTATATTTAATGCCTTTTCCCAGGGATAGCGGCAGTTTCCTTAATTTTTTTTGACACTAACTTGTCACTTGTCACTTGATATCTGTCACTATTCCTTAACAACATTCAAGCAGAGTGTATGAATGGATTCAGATAAAAAAATAAATTAATCTGCAGCGGAGTTAGAAAACATTCACGCTTGGTTAAACGGGGCAAGAATACGCAGCGCAGAGATTTTAACGAGCAATTAGCACTATAAAGAAAAATATAGTAGAGTGGATTTTAAAAATCTAACTTGTAACAAAGCCAAGTATCAATTTTTTTTGCCTACGCTGTTTTCGTAGGAAAAGTTACCTACATACTTGCTATTCGTAAACCTCCAAAGTTGTAATGTAATGGTCGCACAAAATCAAGAAATTTCAAGGATAGTCAAAGCTAAATTAAGGATAGTTCATCTTTTGAAAAAAATATGAATTCATTGTAAGTAAATATCTATAATTTTAATGTGCCTACTGAAGAATGACTACGTGTTTTCAGTTTCTACCACTTTACCCCACCAGTAATAAAACAAATTATATAGAACACAAACAAACATATTTGCCAAAAAGGAATCACATTGCGGAATAAAAACGAACTCTATATTGGCCTGTCAAGCTGTAATTTTTTTTCTTGAGAGTTTTAATGCAATAGGAAAACTGATTGACACGCATGGCCTGGCCTAGCCTGACCCAAATATTTTTCTCCTTCTGTTATCATCAATATATTTTCAAAAAGTCGTGTTCTCAGTACTTTTCCTACACGCATAAAAAATATGGAGTAGTAGTTTATGGGGGAAATTGGCTAATTGCTACTGATACTACGCTTTTAGTCCAATTTCAACTTCCTATTTTAGCTCTTCTGTCACATAATTTTCGCCTTTTTGCTGCTGCGTTTTTACGCTGCGCTTTTGGGAGTAAAGTATTTTGGGAATTTTGTTTTTCCTTGGTCCTAACACGCGCTGCACTTTTCAGTTGGCACCCCCAAGCAAACATAAACATTTATTTGACCAGCTTCAAACAAATAACTAGGCATAGTAAGAAAATCTATTTATTTCCATCTTTCGATTTCCGCTTATTGACTGTTTACGATGACATTTTAAATCAATGGGGATCCCACTCACTGTAATTGCCACTGAATCTTGAGTCGCAAAACTCAGCTATTGGCTATTTCCCTTTTTTCTTCAGCACTTCCGCCGAGAAGAACATTCAGCATTAAAACAAAAAAAAATATCTGACTGAGAAGGTCGGAGCCAACAAGAAGCAATACAATATATGAATTTATGGATTTTGTTGAGTGAGCTAATGAACACGTGCTATTATTGAGGTCTCCCTTAAAAAACTAAAAAAGAATGTCATTATGAAGACAGGCCAATGGTGTATGGTGACCCTAAGTATGCCACAATAAATTTACAGCTTGAAGCTAAGTGCAATCACATGCAGGAAAAGGATTCCCATCAATCCTCAGTTGAATAGAAACAAGAGAGGACCGCTAAGTCCAAGGTGGGCCGCTTGCTCCCCCTTCACATCTACACCGAAATTAGGTTCGAGAGTCAAGCAGAGTTGCAAAGATGCAAAAGATTCCTTCACCAGCTTATCGTAACAAGATCTCTTGTATCCCTTTTTAAATCGCCAAACTCCTCTCATCTTTCAACAGACGTTAGCAGTAATTCTCTAGTGGTGTGGTAAACGACGGTGGCTGATGGTTCATGGTAAATGACAAGCTTGTTAGTTGTACTCATTGGCAAAAATTTCAATCAAACGCTGCTGATTTTTGTGGTAGGCTTACTGTTTACAACTGTGCAAAAAGTACCATATGAAATATTTTTATATATAACCTTGAGAGCCATGTAATGCGTGCAAGATTTGCGAATTTAGTTTTTTTTCTTTCAGACTTATGTACGTTATGCATTCATAAGTAAGTAGCTAGACTTTGTCCTCTAAAATATAAATATTGGTTGAGATCGCATCGTCCTTTACAAGAATTCCGTTATAATTTTTGTTTTCAGTCATTGGTAAAGTCAAAGTCGTTTATTTATCGATGTGCTGTGCTCCATCCACTGATGATGATATTATTTTTCATGAGAGATGGAACTCGAACAGACTGAAAATAGCTTGTCATTTCTGTTGGGTGGGTCCAAGCAAGCGAAAAAGTCGAGACAGCGACCATACACCATTCTGCGATACTACTTCAGTCCACGTGTTTGCCACAGCTAAAAATGGAAATGTTTGCGGATCCCACAAGGAAACTTTTAATTGAAAATTATTGTTTTGAACTTCGCAGGATTTGATTGATGTAAATAATTGGTATACTTATGCCTAGCTGGGATGATAAGCGACAAGCGAGAGTAGTATTTATGGATGAATACATCCACCTATTAGCCCAGTGAGCGGTTATCTAAACATGCGAAAAATTTTCCTATAAGTTATGCACGGCTTACGCTACATATCGGCAATATTGATGTGGAAACCTGAATTCCCATCCAAAAAATCTAAAAATACTAACTTGACTCATGGTATGAGCATCATCGCGCCTTTAAAAGTGAGAAAAAGTATTCATGGAGTATGAGTATACGTACCCAGCCCCATACGGGACTGATGATGATCTCGAATGTATGAATGATCATGGGAACAAGAAAAGAAAGCACTGAAAAACATGCACTACACAACAACTTTGCAGGCAAATATGTGCCCCTTTCAAAAAATGACGTGGATTGCCGATCATAATTTTTGTAAATACCGATAAATGTACCGACACTTTGTTTTACTGATAAAAGCGTGGGATTACAACTGACCGTTGGCTTTTTTAACCTTTGGGGTCACTTTTTATTCTTTGAAGGCACTCAATTTCCCACTCTTTGATGATAAACTTCTAATAAAATTAAATTAGCAAAGAACAATAGCTATTTAAGAAATATGCTTTCAGGACATACCTCATCCAACTCGTAAGTTGTCTTTTTGATAACTCTCCGCCGAATTTCCCCATCGTCTAGCTCGGTAACTTCCTCGTGAATCTCCTGGTCTTCCATTTTAAATGATTTTCTTAAATTGGATGCAAATTGCAAATCACAGTAAAAAGTATTTCCTTTTTAGCTTTTAAAGCGAAGCACTTGTCAAGTACTTTTACACTTTCTCGGAGGAGAAAGTCACTTTCCACAAAACAAATTGTTTCTTGATCTCGATACAGTTCTTTGTAGCTTTAAAGAGTTCACTTTGCTTACAGTCAATTTGGGAAATATTCACCCGTAAATTCTTCGGATTCTCTGGCTATACAATAGCAACTAATTAGAAGTTCCCGACTGCTCGAAAATTTCGATAAGCGAGTAAGCAAAAAGAAATTTTAATTACACAGAAGAGACCATTATTGCACCATCCGATCGTGCTCCTCCCGTTCGGAAAACTACTCCTCCGGGTGAACTGTATCCAATATCCGTACACACCTTGACTCGAAATGCAAACCGCACGTTTGTTCTGTGACGGACGACTTTCACAAAGTGAACGAAATCACTCTCTCACACACGTTAACCCTTTTTTAACGATTGACGATGATGGAATGATGATACTCGTACTTGGTGACGATATACCTATTAGTGTAGGCTGTTATAAGTATCGGGATGTGTTCGGAGGTGCAACCTCAAACTATAAACTTTAAATGCTTTTTTTACATGACATGCATTTACAAGACAACCTTAACAATACAGCTCTTTAGTCCGTTTGCCCAACTCCAACTTGTTTGATGAAGGGAGAAAAAAAAGATGTATGGTGCTGGTGTAGCAATTGAAAAACGGAAATACAAAAGGATTTACTTGATACGATCCAAGAAAGATATATGATCATTTTAAGCTTCCTTTTGGGATGGAGACAGAAACGAGAGTTCATAAAATCTAGACAAAGACAAAACAGATGCAAAAGTGTATGAGTATAGCTGTGCCGCTTTATGGGACTATCGTTTGCCTATTTTTTGCACTGAGGATATACCATTCCCTTCCAACATGCTCTCCTGTGCCCGGGTATTAATTCAGTGGAAATGCTGAGGTTTTTTATTGTTACTTGCATACATTTCACACAAAGTGCATTTGAAGCTGGGCTGCTACTGCTCAACTGCTCCTGCCGTTTCTAATGACTCCTCAGGAATTTGGCATGTAATCTATGCGCCTGTGTTCTCCATATGAACATTTTCAGTTTGAAGGCGGATATCGTATTGAGTTTGAGAGATGGAGGCATTCGTAATTAACTTTCGTTCGAAAAGTTTCTTTCCGTGATGAGGATGGGATGATGACGATATGGCAAAGTGGGATTTAGTATTTACATGTATGTGTCCGTCCATATGTAAAGGACTATTGAGTTGCTCGGCAAGTCTACAAAAACATTGAAAACTGTAGGCGGACTTTTACACATCTGAAATGTGTCGTGTTGGAATGGAACGATTTCGAACCAAGAGGCTGCTGGCGAAAAATCTTATTACGGATAGGCGGTGCACAAAGTTCGCGTAGCTCCACATGTGTTTGCTTTCTGGCTCTGTGTTTGGCAGTCTTTCTTGAATAAGTGCAATAAAAGAAAACGGAGAGCTATTATGACTTGCAGATAATCGCATAAAGCTTTTTGTAGAATGGAAAATGAAACCGAACGCAGATTCAAAATGAGATTTTTAGATGTGAGCAAACCGAGCACGAAAGAGGGAGGCGAATTTTTCGATAATTTCATGCATGATATGAGTATATCTATAGCAAAAAAAATCCAAGTTGTCATAACCAAGCTACCTACAAACAGCAGTAGTGCACAAGTATGTATGCTCGAGATTTACTTGCTGACATTGCACCTACCGTTTTCTGTACCGTTTGAACTAAAGCTTGGAAAAATAGTAGGCAGAAAGTATTTACTGGAGAGCCAAACTACTGGTTATGCATGATGAGAAAGGAAAAATGTACGTGCAATAATAATATGTACCTAGACCTGGAAATGTTGTTTAATTACAAACAAAAATATTCGACGTACACAGTTTTTATTTAGAATGGTTATGTATATAACAGGGGTGATATGAGCCCTCATAAAAGTAAATCACTAAATTATAAAAATCTATTGCAAGTATTTACAAAAATCAATCTACTGTAAACAAAAATCATTCATTATACAATCTCGGATTATCAAGTCTACGCTCATAAATGACAAATCGTTTTCCAAGTATAAAGTGGGTAGTAATGTGACAATGTGCAATCCAGATTCCCGGATTATTAGCAATGAAGCGTATTACAGCCCACCCACAGCCAGCCCCACTTGTTGCATTTTCATTCTTTTGATGAGGAAACATCGTAATCACGTCCCGAAATTGAAGTCGTCCCAGTACAATGTTCCTCTCAATGGTGGAATCCAAGCGGGATAGGTCAACGGTATCAGGGCCTTCCGCAACCAGCCAAAATGAGTGTCCATGTAAATGCCAAGGGTGCTAAAATACAGATTTAGAATTTTTTTAAAAATAAAATTTACGGTGAGAGAGAATATTATCATAATTATCAATCTGAAATTATTATTTGCACCGCACCTGAAGACACGGTCCATCATCCATAACGCGATTTTGAAAGATTATGTCGACCACCTGACCCTCTGTTATATCATACACTTGCTTGTTATTTGCTGATATATCGATTCCATTCCGCACTTGCGTCAAATAGTTCATCTCAGGATCATTATAGTGATGTCCATTAATAAGGAATTTATAAACTCCGTTCTCCTTTCTCATCATAGAATCGATCAAGAGTCTTTTGTTGCTTTTCTTGGGAAGCTCATACACCTCGGACTGAGGCAACAACCGATTTGGCATTAGATATGGCAAAATCCACGAGGTGGCTTGAATAATTCCAGTACTGTTTGCAAACACCGTCTTCCTCAGTGGTTCCGGATTTGGTGCTCCCACGTAACTCAAAATAGCGCGACCATTGTTCGGTCCTCCAAAAAATGGGCTAATGATCTCCGATTTTATCCAGTAGTTTCCTACCGTCTTATCCATATTTACCATCACTGAATATCTCTGACCAGAGTTTATTTCAATTCGATCAGTCCAAACTGGGAAGCAAAGAATACCATCCATTTCAATGACACGAAACGAGTGGCCTTCAATCGTGAATCGGAGCATGTTATCCGACGCCAAGTTGACTATTCGGAAACGATACGTTTTTCCTGGAACGACCTTAACGACTTCATATCCTGGAGCTTCACCATTATCATTAGACCAATCTCCGTAAGAGTATCCATTTATGTGAAGACTCAAAACTGCAAGCGTATTCAGAGAGAGATTTAAATCCAGATTAGTGTTAATTTGAGCTTAAACCTATTCAGAAAAGTCATTGATACGTAATTCTTAACTCTAATCCTAATCCTAGTTTTAGGCTAAAATTTAAAAATTAAAAAAAGTTCAAATACTTACCTGGAGGCTTTCCTTTCCATTCGTTCGTTACATCAAACTCAAATTGGTACAGAGAATAGTGATAAATCTCCCCTAGGAGAAAAGCATGCTCGTAACCCATCTCGTAATGATAGTCCGTTCCCAGGGCATGCCAGAAACCAGGATTGTCTCGAATTATGACTAGCCCTTTGACAAAAATGGTGTCATATCCGATGTGACCGTGGTACATAAACGTTCCAGTCTGAGTTCCAACTTGAATTTCGTACACAAATGTTTCGTTTGGTTTGATGGGATCTTGGGTAACGAATGCAACCCCATCAGAGCCCACGGAATGCTCCTGTAGTAGTCCATGAAAGTGAATGGTAGTCGACTGTGTCATTAGATTAACCACTGTCACCCGCAGCATATCGAATTGATTGACGAAAATCGTGGGACCAGGAAACTGGCCATTGATTAGGTATCCCGTTTGGCGATAGTTGTCTGGCTGAACTTGCTCCTCAGATATGACAAACACGTACGATTTTAAACGATTGTTGATTTCGTTTGGATACAAGTACTGCTTGTCAAGCACGCAATGACAGGGTTTGAAAACGAATATTAGCAAGTATGAAATTATTACGATTATTGATTTTAAACTTAACGACGATTTTGGGGCGTGCTGTGGCGGTAGAATTGGTTTGGAAAACATTTTGCTCATGGATTCTAGGATACACATCCGCTTCAATCCAAAGTAGTATTAAAAATGAAACTGGCCAGCATAGCAATTTGAAAAAAAACATTTCATGAAACCTACATTACCTACCTAAAGCTGGAAATGGCATTTTGTTCCTACTTATAAACTTTTTTACCCAGAGCTAAAATTAAGAACCCGACACAGAAAGAATGGAAATAACATTTTTTATACTGGGTAAATGTTTTAGCTGTGAATGAAATATGAAATGCTAGGATTATTTAAGCCTTTTGTGAAGACAAGAAACTCTACTTCCATAACAAAGCTCACAAAGTGAGCAGAGAATTTTTTAAAGAGCAGCATGGCCCTGTAAATCAATCATAAAGTCAAGTAGACGTACCATTTTAATCCTTTTTTCTTTACAAAATGAAAAATTTCTAAAAAAAAAACTCAGCTCATTTTGCGGGATTAAGACAAAGCTCAATATTGGTAGCTTTTTTAGGGGAACAAATTTCACAAAATCTGAAGGGCATCATACAAAAAAGGGTTGTTTACTAACATGTAGTAAATAGGTAAATTGAATATTAAATGGACAGGTATGCATCATAAACCAAAGCTTTTGGAGAGAAAGGATTATAATTTTGTGATTTTTCGGACCAAGTTAAACAGCTAAACTTCTTGACATCGACTGCAGCGCTGCGTTCTATTCCTTCAAAAAGTATATTATCATTTTTAGCTTGACAGCAGAAATTTTCCTTGCTGCCGTGGCTGTTCTATAATAGCGGCAGTGGGATGCATGCATGGCGAGCATAAAATATGTACGCGATTAATACCTACTTGGAACTTGGACTGATAATACCGAATGCCGATGGATGATGATGTGATGATGATGATACCTCTTCTTTGCCTAAAAAAACTACCTCAAACTTTCTGTAAGCATATGGCAATAGCATTTGTCTAATGCCTAAAAAGCTGAAAGCTGAGTTTTTACTCCTTGTCAATGACAACACAGAAAGTAAGTTCCCTTCCCTGCCGCTGTCTTGTCCTTTTTGAATTAGTTTTGCTGACCAGTGAGGTGTGCTAATTAAGCTTGGCGAAGTGGACAGAAGGTAGACTAAAAAAGTTACCTATTGGCTAGGCTATTGTCTATTTGGTTTGGTTGCTACTTCATTATTTAGCGTTGTTCAAAGGAGTGCAGCTGGAGCTGGAGATTATCAAGTATTGAAGCATGCTGTAGGACTAGGGCAAGGGCAGAAGTCTTTTAATTATCTTTTATCAGTTTGAGTTTACTAGAGTATTTATTAGCAAGGGTAAGGGAAAAGATGAGGGCTGCAAAATTAATTTGTACACTGTTGGTGATAATATTCACTGCCGGCTTTGTTCCTGGAACTGCTGGCAAGAAACTGGAAAAGGTGTCAGATGATGACTTTCTGAAGTTGATACAGGCGGAGAAATATGTGGTTGCGCTATTTAGTAAGATATGATGTGGCATAAAATAATTGAAACTTGATTTGTACATTTTTGATGCTATTGCTTTGTAAGTTCTTATTTAATTGTTGGGTACTTGTTTCAGGTAAACCCAGCTGTGCCACGTGTGACCAGTATGAAAATGAGTTAGCTAATTCTAGGGAAGTTCTTGTTGACTCGTTGGGAGCTTGGGTTGTGAAGCTAGTGTCAAGTCCGCTGGCAAAGCTGTACAGCCCTGAGCTGGAACCGGCGGTCGTATTTTTTAGGCATGGGGTACCTATGCTCTATCATGGTATGTAAAATGGCACACACAATTTTAGGCATTATTGGTGAAGTAAATAAATTGTTTTTTATTTAATTAACTTTCACAGGTGCGATTGATGAAGAAGAGATGCTCAGCAAAATTCAAAAATGTCAGGATCCTACCGTCAAGGCTCTTAATGACGAAACATTTGAACATTTAACTCAAGCTGCAACAGGCGCAACAACGGGAGACTGGCTTGTCATGTTGTAAGCATTTTGTGACTTAATTATTTCTATTTTTTTATATTATTATGATGCAAAGATATACTTGACATGCGTATAATTTATAATTTCAATCTCAATAGTACGAGAGCAACTTGCGTCAAAAGTCAAAGGTTACAAGCAGTATTTGAAGCTGCAGCTTGTGACTTGAAATTCCGAGTAAATGCTGCCAGAATTGATAAATCAGGCGATGGAGGAGCAACATCCAGAAGATTTGCGGTTTCAGAAACTCCGTATTTTATTTTGTAAGTCGAATTGCTCATTAGGTGCTACGTTTTTGTTATTAGCCTGAAAATAAAAGTAACTGTTAAGTCATAACTGTACACTTCAAAAAAATAAATAATTTTTACTTTCAGGTTCCGCCACGGAAAACTTTATCGCTACGAACTTGACACAATTGGTATTCAAAGTCTTATCGACTTTGCCACAGACTTTTACAGAAATTCTAAAGCAGAGTCTGTGCCTGTACCAAAGTCGCCATTGTACGTTCAGCCATTATTACACTTTGGACTATATTTTGATTAGTTTTTGTTAATTTGATAATAATCAAATAATGATTTATTTTGTGACTTCCAGTGATGATTTTACCGAAATGATTGTTGAGAAAATGCGAGAGAATCCTGAAATGGTGAAACTGGGCTCCATCATTGCAACTATACTTGTAGTATTAGGAGTTCTTGTTTGTTTCATGGGAAATAAGAAGCCGGCAACTAGTTCAAAGAAAAAGGATCAGTCTAAAAAGAAGTCGTAAACTTTTTACATTGGTGATAATGTACATTCCAAGAACCAAAAACATTGATTTGAAAAATACCGTACCAAAAACTAATAATCCTAAGAGCACTGCTTCATATGTAATCTAAATTGCATTAATCATTAATGTAACAGCAATGATTTTGATAACCCCATCTATTCTCAAACTTTTGTACTCAACAAACTGCGCAATCAAGAAGGACTGATAAAGTGATATAAGGAAACTGTCTCATGAGGCTCTTCTAAAGACGTTGACCATATGTATCAAAATGTTTAAATTGGATTTTGAAATCTAAATACTAATTGGATCCAGTGTACTTAAAAACGCTGTATTAATTTAATTAATGATCAATAAAAACACTTACTGGGTTGTGGTTAAAACCTAACAATTACACATTTTCCCCTCTTTTGGAGGTTGTACAAAATTTAGCGCTCAAGCTAAACTTTTTTTATTTACATAAATATTATCATATAATAAATGTTACGTTATGCATTTGCATTTTACTTTACAACAGTAAATATTAAAATATTTATTTTTAATACGTTAATTTGCACAATATTCGGTTATAATATTCAATCATCATCGTCAACTGTTCTCATACTGGGATCGGACGAAAGTTGTACAGATGCTGCTAAAAAGACATGAAAACCACCGAACCAATATTATCAAATAATTAGATAGACATATTACTATTCTATAATTATGTAATATTTATGTAGTACATACAACATCCTCCACCAATTTTGTAACAGTACTTTGCTCTAAACTGTCTGCGACATGCGACTCTATGTCGGTTGGAGCAGCCTTTGGCTTCGCTGCATTTTGAAGATCTCCGTCGGTAGGGTTGTAACTTCTAAAAACTGGCCTGTAGAGAGACAACAGAGAATAATCCAATTATTTAGGGAAAATGATACAGATCATAGTCAGGTCACAATCTTTATCTTAACGAAAATGGAAATTGCAATCATCGATCATACTTGGGCAGAGGTGCGTCAATTTTCTTTGAGCCATCATCATTATCTGCTCCTCCACCCATCAGCTTCTGTCTCAGGGCCTTAAGTCTGTCCTTCCTTTTCTTTGACTCCTCTTCAAGCAGTCCAACAGGTTCCTCTTCCTCATCATCCTTCTTATCAGTTGCTGCAAGGAGGTCATCGGAAAGGGTGAAATTTGGAATAATGGATTCTTGAGAAGACATTGTTGGGGCCAATGGTGGGGAAGAGTATACAACCATAATCAAATAGAAATACCGGAGCAAGTGCACCCACTTAACTAAAAACTAACTCGTTAAATAATTACACTGTTAATTAAAATTATACAAACTTGTTCCTTTTCTAACTTCAAAAAATTGAAAGCACTTTTTGTTTGCCTTTGGATCATGAAACTGTTATTGACGAAAAGAAGTAAAAACACTCGGCTTTTGCTTCCCACACTGAGCTGCCATCGTGTATGGGGCGAATTGGGAATGGAGTGTGCTACTTCCTCGAAACGGCTAGCAAGATAGCAAAAGCAAATCGAAATTTTGCAACAAAGATTTCATTACGCTTTATTTGTGGCGATGCATATTAGAAATGTACGATTTTATTTTTAGAAAAATGCTCTTTTAGAATAACAATTACAGACAAAAACAGTGCAGTGGGATTAAAATCGAAATTAAACTTTAATTCGCCATTACGTAAAATTTACTTGAAATTACTTCAAAGTTGAATTTGACAGTAATCTAAATACTTGGGTAGGCTAAATAAAGTTTTTGATATGAAGGAAATGCTGAAACGTCATAAGCTGAAAAAAATATTTTCATCACAAGTGCATACATATTCATGAAGGAGTCATGAACTCATGAATTAAATGCTGTATATCAGTTTTCTAGTTTTTATCATCAAAACAATTAGATTTTGTTGTAATAAAATTATGATAATTTGCAAACTGCATTTGCATTAAGCGTTGTGGAGTAATTAGATAATAAAAAAAACTTTGTCAATTTGTATCATTTTGCAAGTTTACTTTTTATCATCACATCTAAAACTTAACTCTGATAGTGATAATGAGTAATCTATTTGCTCATACTCGCCACTACATGGCACCTCAATTCAAGCCACTTTGCCATTATTACCCCTCTTGCCTCAGTTTTTTGAAATATACGGAGCGCATGCCATAAACGGTGCAATATTTTGCGAAAATTTTTGTCTCGCTTTTAGTGCTTAAATAAACAGATTAGAAGTAGGACTGCTGAAAACTTAAAACATTCGCAGAAATCCTATGCACTTTAGTATAGAGAGCACTTATCCTTATTTATTACCTTCGTTGAATGTGCAATGCAGCACTCATGTAGGTTTCATGAAGCTCTCCAATTAATGCATAACGCTATCAAATCAGTTTGTTATATTTGTAACTTAAAGTTTATTACTGAAGACTGTGGACACTTGCAGAGTTATATAGTGTAGGCGTATATAGGCGTGTTTTTATTGTCTAGCGTAACCGGATACAAAGCGAATACCTATGTGCAAATAAACTTTAAACGCAAAACGTAACATTTAACATTTCTTTTTTAAAGCTTTCAAAACTCATTTTCGCAGTGCTAGATTAGTCTCCTGTTTAATATGCGTACAGATTTATCCATTTCTGTATTGTAAATGGAAATAGTTTTTTCACATTTTACAATATCGCACACTGTTCATATATGAGTGAAGCTCTACCAGTATCGTAACCACTTAAATAGCAGATCAAGTTAAATTCAGAAGAAATTCATGATGTGAGCTTATTTCTTGGGATTCTGTCTCATTACAGTTAATGTGCCTCTCTGGGGCTGCCTTGCCAATGATGGGTTGATGACGTTCATGCCTTCAATTAGGTAGGAGAGAGTAAGCAAAGATAATAATGGTGAGAAATGCGTTTATATTCAAGCTTGCATTTGAGCTACATATAGAACCAAAAGCTACGTAATTCTGCATACAAAATTTTCTGAGTCACTGCAAACAAGCCACAAATAATGTGCGAGAAGTGTACTAACTGTGAGTACAATAGAATGCGAAAACGCGATGTGCTCAAATATGTACGCAGACGCTTATCTATAAGCCAGATTACATTTATTATGCAGCTTTTGTTATAATATCACAATAACTATCATTCATGAATAGACTACGAGGAATATATTATAATGCTCAGAAATATGTACTCTACCCCGTACATGTGTTAGTTTTATTTCGGGTGCTAGTACTCCCTTCCACTCACTCCTGATTAGCTTAGTGGAGGATTCAGATCAAAAATTATTTTTCTCTTCTATCAAATAAACTTGTAAGGATTTTAATTTTGCTAGCACCAGGCTCCATCATGAAGACTAACTTACTGACAATTTGGGCCTTCATTGGGGGAGCATTAATTAGCTCAGGTTTGTATTATTTTACAAAAGTTAACAATCTATAATTGCAGTTTAAGTAATTAAAAATTGGTTTTATTATCCTGATAGCTTATTGTGATATTTGCAATTTACCTCCGGACTCGGGATCCTGCTCAGACTCTTCGGCAGCGAAGGAGGAAATTCGCTACTATTTTTCTGCGGTACCTATTTGTATTATCTTTTTTTAGTCAGTAAAAAGTTATTGGTTTGAGGAGTTTGTAAATTGGAAAACGTTATTTTATAGCGTAATTTAAAATGCACGGAAATGCCATACGCGGGATGCGGGGGAAATGAAAACAATTTCAAGTCTTTGGCAGAGTGCACAGAAAAATGTGGAAAGAAGCGTAAGCTCATAAATTAAATTAGAATTTTATATTTCTCCGAAATGATCTTGCAGCGATGCATAAACTGCTGTCATTCATTTAATTTTAGCCCATGAAAGTGACATGGCCTTGGCAATTGCCGCAGCGCAAAAGAATTCACAATGCTGGTTCGGCAATCGCACTTATCCTGCGGGAGAATCTATTCCAGATATAACTGCTGACAGTCCATGCAGCATGGGATGCTTTTGCGGGGAAGGCTACCCCCAGGGCTCTCCTCCAAGGATTACATGCGCCCAAGTTGACTGCCAACCGTATCCATCCGGGGGTGGCTGTGTCCCAGTTAAAAAATCAGATTTAGACTGTTGCTCTGATTACTACTGTCCTGGAAGTGAGTGTCATTGAACCGAACAAAAAATTTAATTATTACATTTACTGTCAATAAAAAATTTGCAAATTATATTTTTTATGACGCGCGTATAGAAGGAGACTCCAACGATACTGCTCCGTTTACATGCAACTACAATGGAAAGGACTACGTCGAGGGACAAATTATCTACCCCGATGACTACCCATGCATTACTTGTCATTGTAATAAAAATTGGAAGGGTGAGTCCAATTTCATTTTTTAAATGTATATTTTTACTCCATAATTAAATGATAGAAGTCAGTGACCATCATATCAACTCATAATTCCATTGAGATTAGCCATGCCCAATAACGCCGCATGCTGACGCTTGCTGCTGTGAGTACGAGTAATCATGTTTTCTCATCTATCCGCTCCGCTCTCAATTTGGTAGACGGCACTATTTTTACTACTTGCGAATGTGAATGTGCAGCACACAGTTTTATGCGTTTTCACTAAAATATAACATTTCCGGTCGTTTGCCATTTTTATAGATATTATTTAGCAACTCTGTCCCTTATGCATACACACACGACGACACGACATTTCTATTAAGCTTGCACACTTTAATATTACCCTTGCAAAGTACACAAATATGAACTCCACTTAGGCAGGTATTCCCAAAACTGTAGCGTGATCGTAAAATGATTTGTTTGTTGCATTTTTTTCCGTGCTGCTCTCATTTTGCAACACAATATTCTACAAGAGTGGTATTATCATTTCAGGATGCATCAGCACGGATGAAAAGATCATTTCAGATAAAAAAAATATTTAATGCAAATTGGTAAATATGTGAAGTTCCACAGCAGATCGCGTTTCAAACATTCTAGCACACAAAGTCATTATACCTTTGTCCCAATGGCCATAAGAATATATGAAAAAAAAAACGCATAGGGATGGAATTTCCGCTTAGGTTTTCATTTGCACAACAAAAACAACTTCAAGGAATTCTTGGAATAATATTACAAATGGAGGGGGAAAGGACGAATAAATTCTCCATAAAATATGAGTTGATTTGGCATGTCATCCTAGATCCGATGATCTTTTATACGACAACTTTCAACCTCGAGCAGTCTCATATTCATATCTCCTTCAACAATAATTTATTGTTACTTTTATTTTAGGGGTACTAACAACTGAAGGTGGAACGTGCAAAGAAGTCAACTGTGCACTAGCAATCTACAACCAATTTAACTTGGTGAATAAATGTGAGCCCCAATTTTACACAACCAGCAAAGGAAAACAATCTTGCTGTCCTATTGATTGGAAGTGCAGCAGCAAGGAAAGTGAGAGCGGCAGTCCCACTGAGAGATCTGAATAGCTGTAAGTTTTGCACACGAGACGTCAATGGTAAGATACAGAAAAAAAAATTAAAATGTATAGATAATTTTCTTCATTACTGTTGCATGTCACATGTCACTCAAACTATCTGATAAGAGATTGATTGAATTCGGCGAAAAAGAAGTGAAACTCCCTAAACTGGCTCATTTTAAATGTGTAGATAAGAGGGAAAACCTTCTTTCAGAATGAGCATTTACGCTGTTCCTTGTGATTCTTTTAAATATATTAAAAATTCCCTTCTTAAATTACAACATGTAGTTTTAATATCACGCTAACTTTTAGAATTTTCTTTGTAAATGTAATAGGGTGAAGGAAACAGAAAAGATTTTTTTTTTCTCTGTCTGAGCCACTTTCAGTACCTAATTTTTGTTTAGTCTCGTTATGGCTTATAACGATCAGCTTAAAATGTAAGTGATACGATATACAATTGTAATCCGCTATGCATTTCTGTCATTTATAGGACAGGCTGAAATTGCATTGTAGACCATATATAATTAATTCCTGATGCACTTTTAGCTTTTCTTTCTCATTAGGTTTGTAGAGGGTAAAAATAGATTTAGGTTGAAAATGAGAACTCGTTTGCTGTGATGAATTATTTTTTTTTTGACAATTGTAAGATGGATATATATGCACGCATGCAAGCATGTGTGTGAGTCCGCATCAAGTTTAGAAATAAATATTTACTCTATAACTCGAGCATGACATGTTCTAGTTGCAGAATGCAGAGTCCCATTTTATCCCATACTTGTATCCATTTAATTGCATATTTTTTTCTGCAGTGTAAAATATAACGTGCCTAAATGCATTTTTATGCGCAGAGGCACAAAAATTTAACGGCTCATTTCACAAAAACATAAACGTAAAGGAAGTAAGCATATAAATGGGAAGTTGGGAGTGGACCAGTTCTCACTGTGCCCCACTTTCTCTCACAACTATTATTTAGTCGTCGGTTGGTAGGGACAGTTTCAGCGATTTTGCTCCTTCCTCATTAATAACTGGTGAAACTGGATCGCCAATAAAGTCTTCTGCTATAACGGTGGTAGTCTCCTCTAAATCTGGTGGAAGTAATAGCGATGAAGATGATTCCGCAGGGGCCCCACTTCGGCTGCTGAAATAGTAGTGACTTGGATAACAAGCTTCAGTAGCCTTTCCAGTGTAGCCGGGAGGACAGAGGCACATCGGCTTTCGATGAAGAACTTTACATTCAGCCTAGTTAAAGTTTATACCAATTAACTTCGAACTTCTTACTGCTTTATACCTCAAGTACTTCGTTCACTTCTACTTTCTACAAAATTATGAAGAGTTAACCAACCTTTGGAGCACACATATTCTCACTACAGACATGTTCGCAGACCCCTTTTTCCGTACATTTATCCTGGAAACCACAGTCCGTATCTGTGATGCAAGCCCTTTGACAATTTGGCCATACGCCTAAGGCATCTAAGGAGCATGTGCACTGCGACTTTCCATTGACATTTCGACATCGCGCGTTTGGCCCACATTTAGCCGTGCTGCAATACGAAGTAGTGTCGTTCTCCATTTTGAATGGAATTCTCTCACAGAGAACGTTCCCATTTCCCTGAAAGCCCCTGAAAATAAATAAAAACTTGAAATTATCGCCTAGTCATTTCCATCTTGCAATGAAATTGTTCGAAGTAGATACCTTTTGCAACGACATTTTGGGAGACCTCTTTGCTCATCAGCATAACACTCAGCGTGGTCCACGCATTTATGATCATCACATACGTGCACGCACATTTTCAACTGCTTTTCAATACTGAACTGACATTTCTCTGATTTGGGGCACTCCTGAGACGTTTTGCAAAGTCGAGTGCAATTTGTTACTAAAGCTGTGCTTCCCTTTCGACACGCACAAAATGGTAAATTTGTATTCAGATTGACTCGACAACGAGATCTACCAGGACAAGAGTACGACAAACACGGATTGATTTCTTCTTGAATACCCTCGGGAAAGGTAACTACAAAGAAAAGAAGACAATTAAGCTTAAACATATGACATTCTACCAATCTCACATTTCATTTAGGTAACTAATTTTCCAACCTGATGTTTGATTACGATCCTGATTTCGTAAAATAAACTCTCGAAGTTGTATCGTTCCGTTTACATATCCTGTGCAGACATACACACCTTCCGAATCTCGAAGATCCTTAATGTTAAGCTTGAAACCGGCTCTTGGATCAAAGTTTGCAATCGGAGCGTCTATATTTCTCAGCGAGTTCTGTTTGGAAAGCCATACGGATATTAATTTAATACGACCAATTTACACCTACAATGACTTTAAATGCACAAACACCACCAGGATCAACAGAACTACAGACATACGTCATAGTACACTTTCCTAAGCGTAATTTTTGCACTTTTGACAGTAATTGGGCAAGGAATCGTCACATAAGTCATATCATTAGAAAATGGAATTGTTCTTCCGGACTCAGCGATGAAAATATCGTTACCTACATTGTAGAAAAAATGTTCAGGGAGACTACTATGCACATTTCCACTATTTAAAAAACAGAGTTTACCTACCTGGAATAAATAAATGGTAACTTGATGCTATATGAGAATATTCAGTATAGCTACAAACGTAGGATCCCGTATCCTTCTCGTTTGCATTTGAAATGAGTAGCGAGGCCTTGTAAACTTCCCTGCTATTCAGTTCATCCACGGTGATATTTGACGTGAATTGAGGTCTCTGCATGTGAAAGTCAGTGAATTAAATCTGCTTAACATAAACTTTGTCGACTTTTCATTGTTTAATATTTTATGACTTACACCACGCCCTCGATAGTGCCACTGAATAGGATGATTTGCGTAGCACTCCAGCTCCATACTCCGGCCTGGCTCGACTTCCACATCGCTGTTGATAGTATCACTGAGAAGTGTTTTGTTTTCTGAATTTCCTACTCCCATCATAAAGACAGCGGCTGCTGGAGGTGGAATTTCTGAAACTACAGAAACTGCTCCGAGTGGTAAATTAGAAAAAATAGAAATTGTGCACAGAAACACTGGCAAATGTAATACTGAAAACTTTTGTAGCATCATTTTTGCTAATGGTTGATATCGCATCACAGACTTTTCATATGCAATAAATACATATCATTATCAAGTATCGGCTTCCGTTGGGATTTGAGAGCACCAATTTGCTTTCGAGTAATATTAACTTTGCACTGATTCACCTCTCTCTGGAACGCATTACTAAACTGCACTACTATTTATGCGGGGTTCAAAATTGCGTCTCCATTAAAATTATACACGAATGACACGACGCTTTAAACAATTGGTATAAGGCATCCTTTTGTACGGGGAAAAACAATAAAAAATGATTTAATTCCCAAAGACAACTGGAGATCGGGCTTTACGCTTTATTAGCGTGTGTTTTTCCTCGGAATTTTATTTGTTCTTGGGCTTTTTGCTGAGTCGTGAGTCGTGGCTGTGGTTTATGAGAGCGAGGTGAGCCTCAATAAAACTGTTTTAAAGATGACTACAAGAAACTTTGCGAAGACGTGAGAGGAAGCTTGGGCGATTGTTATAATAAAAGAGAATGCGGTGACTAAAGACGCTAAAACATGACTTGATTACACAAAATATTTTTTATCTAAAAGTTAGCTCTAATTTCAAACGTCATGATTATATGGTCATCCGTGAACTTTTCAACTCTTTATCAAAAAACCTTTACGTACGAGAATGAAAAGATCAGGATGACCAATCCTTTATTGTCTTAAAATGGTATTATCAGCATTTTAAAAGTGGCAAAATGGAAGTAGATGCAAAGAGAATGCAGAAAGTGGATGCAAAAAACATGCGCATCTGTGTATGTAGCAAGTATATACGCAAATTACGATTTCTATAGTCGCAATTGCAGACATGGTATTGCAAACGAAATCAATGTATCGGATCTCCATCCTGTAATTCAAGTTCAAATAAATTTGCTTCAAGCTTTTCCTATGTAGATGCCCGTATATATTTTTCATACAAAGCAATACCCTTTCCCCAATAACCTGAAAAAGTGGCACTCAGACTTAAGAAGATATATGAACATAATTTTTGCGTGTTCTGATTTCTGATGATGCCACACAAGTTTACAGTCGTATACACGCTAGGCACTGGTGGACGAAATACGCCTATGCATTTTCTTGAAATTTTGAGAAAAAACTGGTTTAAAGAGACTTCTAGGAGCAGTTAGTGTATGGTGAAGAATTGGACAGAAAATAACGCTGTGATTTATCCCACGAAATGTGAATAAGCATTTTTATGAGTGATTTTGTTCCGCCAGCAAATAAAGGAATTAGATAAGTGCAAAATGATTCGAATTTTATTTCATTGAAGTATTTTATTACAAATTTAGATTGTCTTTGCTCATCTTTCAGTCGCACTTAATATTCAGACCCAAAAGAACTGGCCGGGGGATTGGAAAGTTTAAAATCGGTAATCTCCCCTGTTCATCGCAGTCAGATTTCACACCAGTCGCAGAGCCTATAATATCGCACTTCTGTCCAATGATGGCTCCCAATACTTCAAGAATTCCGCTAGACAATGCTTCGTATGCTGGTCCTGGAGCATAGTACGCAGCAGACCTGATCGTGAACAAGCCTCGAAAGATAACATCGAAGACATGGGTTTTGCCCTTTGCAGCAGTTATCAAGTTGTATATGTCGGGAGCGATATCCGTTGCAACTGTAACAAAAATTGACATTAATTATTTGTAAAAGGGAGAAATTTAAGGCGAAATATAAATAATTGAACCTTACATGTACTTTCACACAAAGCAGCAAACGGGCCTGGGGCCAACTTCTCAACTTCTTCTATTTGAGTTTTTTCGTAGGTGTCTGTATCGATAATCGTGTTGAACATGTTTGCCCGCACAAAGGAGTGGAAGAACAAAGGAGATTGTTGAAGCAGCAAAACATTGGAGAGCCAAATCTCTATTAAATTTCTGGTAGAAAGCGAGTCCAGATTTTTCGAAAACTCTCTATAAAACTCGCTAAATTTTGCAAAAATCATTGTTGCGGGGTTCGTGAAGTATTCTTCAAGAAACTTGAATCCGATAGGCTTGCAAAAGAAAACGTCAATTGTGTTGGAAATGCTTGCAGATAGGTCCTGGAAGACTCCAAGGTTATCTGTGATGCAATCCGTGAAGCAGGCAATTTTATCAGTGCCAACATTTTGACAATGAAAGCAGGTGGACTCAATACGAGCAAACCCATTTGTATTTTTTGCGTCCTTAGCCAAGTTAACTGCATTTCGATAGAGACGGTTCTGTTGACTGTTGTAGGCTAGCTGCATCTGATTATATTTATTATCACTGGTATTGCTATCTTTCGAATTGTTAATCACTTCCGATGGCAAAGGAGCGGATCGAGGTTGAATCATTAGCTTGTAAGCTGTAATTAACAGATATATGCAGAGTTTCACTTATTTTTAATATTTCTACCATGTACATGTAACGCATTATTACAACCTAGTATACTACGCTCTAACCCAGGCAGATGCTACCGGCAGACAACCAGATCTATTGTTACATAATCAGATTACGATAATTTAATAAATTTTGGTCGTGTAACTCTACCTGTTTTGTTAAACCGAAATGAGAGTCCTGTAGTAATGCTCACTCCAGCAATGAACACTAATAACTGGATTGTCAAACCCATTATCGCCAATTATTTAAAATACAAATAAATTATTAAAGTAGTGTCGTGTTCTACTTATGTATGCAATGTGAAAATAGAATAAAACGTGGAACATTCATCCTCACATGAAATACGTATGCCTAGTTAGTTTATGTACTTGTATGTATAAAACATTCATAGTAATAGTTTGGATGCCTAGTTTACTGCAAAACGTTAAATGTACTGTTCTTGGAAAAAGTTTTGCTAAATTTCCAAAATTTCCAATAAGACAAAAGTACAATGCTCCATTGTTAAGTACACGATTTTGCATTATTATACTAATAATTTCAATTTCATGTCTCTCGCCATTTCATGAAGAAGAGTTCAAGCGCTTTTCTAAGCAAAATTTTGTTTCTGGTATACCTAAAATCAATTCTCAGTGCCTCAAAATTGTTCTCGCTATTAGTCACATAGAAAGTTAAGTTAAGGGGTGACCCAATAATCATAATCCGATCATCCCACAACAATCCAGTTTCAAAAGCATTTAGAGTGAGTACAAGGTCAATAAAATTTATTTTGCTATTAAAAGGTCTAAATTAGATGTAGGTATTGTCTTGCAAAGAAAAATAGAACAAGCACTGATAAAAGCAAGACAAATTTCCCATCCATTTTGCCATTCTTCGAATGTGATATAAATCACTGCTAAAATCTAAGTTATGAAGCTAAAAATAATCATTCCATATCGGGATCAAGTATCAAGAAGCGCCCAAAATATCTGGAAAGAACCACATCCAACCAACCATATTTACACTCCATTCCGCACATATTTCTTTGGTTATTCAACTAAATAGTATTACGCAAAACTATGGTTATGCAGTAGCCGCTTTTTTGCTGTGTCTTTCTTCTACAGTAGCAAAAAAAGCTATAAGTACATACAACCACACTCACGTACATTCTGCAAGACAAGAAAAATGGATGTAAAAAAGGATTGAAGAAATAATTCCGGCGCCTTCCTGACTGACTTCTTTCAACTCTCTCTTTTTTTCTCGTGTACGTGCAAAATTTTAGACAGAAAAATCCGCATTTCTATCACTGTCCCAACGTCCCAAGTAATATCCACATAAGTGCAGTGCGTACACAACCAACAGTACAGCATTCATCAGTTCATGCAATGTGACGAGCACTACTTGAATTGAAGATGAAGAGGGTAAAGCATAATCTTCGACGACAATGACTACTCTCCATCTCTCCCGTACCTAGAAACTGCAGTCAAAAGTTATAAAATAAACACTGTAGTTATTTAATTTATTACAGTGACAAGCTATTTCGTACACAATGTCATGTAATGTAATAATTATATGGATTAGCCCATCCAAATTCTGTTAAATGCTAATGAAGTGTAGGCAGATCCGAAGGGAAATTTAGCTTTTAGGCTCCAGCATATTCTTTGCGAGTATGCGTGCGTGCATTCTGACATTGACATATCTTCACAGAAAAGTACTCGATTACACATGTATTAGTTAGGCATATGTGTCCTCCTGCGTTGCACAAACAATGCGTATTTTTTTACAAGTCTGATAATCATCGTCACCGTTGCCATAATATTAGCGTTCACTTTTGTGTAGATGAAGTGTTGATGATCCATTAACTTCTGGTAAGCTGTATGGAAAAAACACCAGGCTACTTTATGACGCCTTCTGGTTCTCATCTTTTTTGGGAAAAACGCGTCTCTGCTAAAAGGTTAAATACTAATATTACCACTTTTGTTTATTTTTTGGTGTGGTTTCATGTCATGTCATTGGAGTTGCATGACATCTCCCGCCGTCGCCGACACCACTCTCTAATCTCATATAGACCTCAATTTGTAGAGATTGTTTTTGCAAAATGGAACTTCTCCCTTATCTTATTAAGTGAGTCTCGAGACGAGGTCTAAATTTCTCTATTTTTTGCAGATTACGACAGCATAATTTTAACTACTGTCGCCAACTGATTAGTAAACATTATTTTTTATGGGTGAACCTAAGCCCAACTCCTCACCTTCTCTTTCTTCACACAAGTATAGGGACTAGACTACTACAGACTCTTTGAACTTTGAAGCAGTTGTTGGCGCGCTGTAGTAGTCTTCATTGTTCGTTTATCATCATTATCGTCTTACATGCGGTGTCGCCGATGATCATCCCTCATCTTTAGGTTGCGTTTTTTCCGAAGGATTGAAAGTAAAAAGGCTAAAATGAGAGAGAGAGAGAATAAACAAAAAATATAACTTTACCTACCCTATTCGCAAACAACAGCTAGGAGCAAGAAAACAAGAAAAAAGAATAAAAAAATTCCAACAAGTTTTATAAAAAGAAATAAATGGGAAGGGACAATAGACAAACACGATTAGAAAATTTCCCAGAGAGCTGTCCTTATACCAGATCTATCCTGTGAGAGAGAAGAATAAAAAAATGCAAGTAGCCAAATTTATTACCAAAGGTAGGTTATATCATTAATATTTAGTGCATTCTACATTTTCCACATTCCACAGCGAAATATATGACAGGAGTTAGTGAGCAAGCAAACAAGCATCATGTTATAATGACTACTAAACAACACGCAAAAAAATGACGACGACGACATGAATCCAAATTTGTCAAAATGGAATGGCTTTTATATTAAGCTGGTTGCTGGTTGTTTTGGCTCTGCCATGATGTCGAAAAATGTGCACACCAAGAAGCTTATCCCCTATTGCATAGAGCATCACTGCAATTTTTTTTACTGCATTTTATAAAACCCATCTTATCTTCTGAGCGTATACGTAAGAGGGATATCGCAAAACACAAGATAATACGACTGAGAATGCAAGGACGTTCATAACTTTGTCCGCACTACATATTTTTTTCACACTTTACACATTTCGTGCATAGCATCATAATCATAATAATAATAAATAAAAGTGAAGAAGAAGAAGAAGCGTACCTGCCTAAGCTAAAAAAAAGTTCGTTTTTACGTGCACTAAAACAGGCAAGACAGCTTCAGCGACAAAAGCTCGGGAATCACCAAGCCAAGAGCCACTACTACATATACGAGTGGCGAGGAGAGCTTGTGCAAAAACCCATTTTTTGTCAGTGCCAGTGCCAGCGTGCCATGCGGTTCCACAACGCTACATTTTCGCTACATTATATTTATTGCGGCTATTACATACCACACACGCCACACGTTCCTGCTTGTTAGTCAGCCCAACGCAAAACGATGACTGGGTGACCGACGACGTCTCGGACAACATCTCAACTGGTCTAAGGGCTTTTCCAAAACGTAAGAAAAATGCGAGATCCATATAGGAGAAGTTGACTAGCGTATATCATTTCATGCGAAAAAAAATCATAATTATAACATCTATACAAAATGGAACGTGGAGTGGAAAGAATGCGACCAGTATTTTGAAGCTGTAGACATAAAACTCTTTTTTACAAATATGTGGCTTTTTGCACTATCATTTTAATACCTAAAGTGCCCCACTAGTACACACTCTACATCCACCAGATTACTAGCATTAGTCCAGTGAAGCCATGTGTCGGGATGCGTTAGTGCCTCCTCCTCCTCATGATTATAGGATCATCTTAAAAAGAACAGCTAACTTGGAGTAAAGAACAAAACCTCAGCGAAAATTTTTTCTCTCTCTTGTCTAACAGGTATACAGCAGCAATCTCTAGTAAAGAAGAAAAGATGAAACAGAGAGAGTACATATAGTACACAGATCATTAGAAATTTATATAAGCATAAAAAACACTGAATCCTTTTATTTTACTACAACTATTGCAGACAGAGCATGTAGTAGTTAGTCAAGGTCGGCGCCCCAAAAACATACGCAACATCGGAATCATTATGCTAGGTAGGCAAAAGTATCATCATCCCCAACATACATAAATACTTCACTGGATCAATAAAAACACCTTCGTATCATTTGCTTTGCCTGCTTTTTTGTAAGTTATTAAAATAGGCCCATACACTCTAACCCTCGACATTATTTGACGACTGTGTGGTGACTGGTGACGACCATGCCTCACTGACCATATCATGTTTTGGTAAAAACTTTTGCATAAAATTTTGTTTGGAAGTTTTGGTAGCTATATAACATAAAAAATGAAAATAGAGTTGGATAGGAAATGTTCGCAAAAAATATAAAACAACAACCTGGAGGAGGTGGCATTTTCGCCTTTTTTCTTGTTCACTTAACAAAAAAAGAGCTGACAAATAAACATAGTGACGACTGTATTACAACTGACTTTGACATGATAATGGCGATGATCTCCAATCAGAAAATTTTTTCCTTTTTACATTCTGATTTGTGGATTCCCCAAGAAGCTTCTTTGATAATTGTTTTTATTAATGCACCCTAATCTAGGGAAGATCCAATTACTTTCGTGTACTTTTGTTGAGAGACAGGCTCCAGTGAAGTTAACTGTACAATAAATATATAATAATCACTTTTAAATTAACTTATCGAATATCATAATCAGCATCTCTCAAAGAAAGGTTGGAGAAAAAAAATATTACGGAATGAGGATGGAGACATACTGCTAGTCAGCGCAAGCTACTAGAAGTGATTTGACCAAAAAGATATCATGCAAACATTTTTTTTCTTCTTCTTATATTTGCCAACATGCAATCCGAGCATTAAAGAGGAGACGAGACCGATTAAAAATTGTGATAGTGTCGTTTCTGCAAAAAGATGTCGTATCAGAAGAGCGCAAAAAGCATATGATATCCTTTTTATCATAATTTTTTTAGTGGGTAGGTAGAGGAATATATTTTTTGTAGACTGTAGGTAGAGTGGAGCCCCAACGGAGCGCGCGCTCTCAAGATAAGATTTTTGCAATTAGTTTTACTTCTAATGTGAACATTGTTTGCGCATTGTGTATGTGTGGTAGAAAAAAAAATCCCAAAATTTTTAGGCAAGGCATATGGTTTACAGGCACACACACACACACACACACACACACCATACCAAATGCAAATTTGTAGAAGACCAAGCTCTACCAGAGTTTATCATGATGATGTTGATTTGATGAGCGATGATGTCCTTTTTAGTAAAAAAGGGATATGTACAATCCATTGGCAATTTTTGCTCAACAAGCAATTTCTGCAACTTTCTGAGAGTAGGTAAGTAAGTCTTGTCTACTTCTTCTAACTACACCTAGATACTTTTTTTTCGTCTCCTCTCAACTCGACTCTATGGGATTTTTCGCCTGTGGTACTCTCTTATATAGCCAGTTGCTAATCTCAGTGTAATATAACGACTCACTCAAAGTCATTATTATTATTAAGAGGGTATAAAAATGAAAGAAGAGAATAATAATAAATGCATTTTTATAAGTTTATTTTTTTGCAAGCGCAGGCGCCGGTCAGGTCGGCGTTTTCAGTTGAGTCAAGAAAGAGTTAAGAGTGAGTTTTTAGTTTAGTAGTGAAGTTGGTGGACGATCAGCTATATCAGCATCAACAATCATGATCATAATATAGTCGTCTCTGTCGTCGTGATGATCTTGAAATGAGATCTCTCTCCTCTCCCCATTCCCTATTTACTCACTTCTTCACTCTCCTCTCCAAGCCAAGCACTGTTTCCTTTCCTCCTCTTCATATAGTATAAAACCCTTTTTTTAATGGTGGAAAATCTAACTGAATTCGTGCCTTTTTTGCTACGCCAAAAAACAAATAACTTTTTTTTCTCTTTCTAGTTTTATTTCAGCTCAGCATACATGTTTTCAGCATTTTTAACTGTACAGAAATCAAAAATTTTCTGCCTACTAAAATATGAACTTTCTTTTTCATTTATTTTTTCTGCTTAATTGGTATATATGAGCATGAAAAATGAATTCATTATATATTTGCTTATGATGCACCAGACAGTCTATGATTTTTTAAGGTGTCCCATCCCATCATTGATATAAATGTTATTATGATTAAGAGTAAATATTATGATTTGCTATTAAAAAAGGGGAAAAGCAGTTAACTGATATACATTTTTTTCTCTGCACACAATTTTTCTACAATGGCCATTCATCTCCTCATCACCATATCATTTACGAATCGCGCGCCACCACCACCACCGTCGTCGTCGTCGTTATAATAATAGTTAAAAAAGGGATGATGATCCGTCTTTTTTTCTCTAGCCGTGTAGGTAATAGTCTCCTCATCCCATAACCATTATCACCATCACCTTTCTTCATCTCAACAACTTTTTTTTCTCTTTGGAGTTACAGTCATATCACGTAAAAGATTAATGATGGAGCCACAAAAATCTATATAAATACGACAGTTTACTGCCGTCTCACAGCCAATTCACCTAGCTCTGCCATTAGAGTCACTTTAGAAAAAAAATTAAGAAGTTGCTTATTCCCGTCCTGAAATAGTAGTTAGATAAGACTAGATTCTCTGGATCTACTTTTTTATTGCATAATAGCTGGAATAATAGTATTATTGCCTTTGTTATTGCAACAAAAAGAGAATGCAAATTTTTTCCTTGCTAATCGCACTTTTACTACACCTTTCTAACAAACAGTACATCATTTTCAACTTAGAGGTAAAAAAAGAAAAAGGAAACCCCCATGAAAAAAAATTACATACCAGGATCAGGTACAGGAGCAGGACGTTGCGTTGCCCTCAAAAGCCATAGATCACTTTAAGATGACGTGCTGGTGCTCGTGCATGGTGGTATAGTGTTTTTTCTGTTCCAAAAGGTGGTTTATTATGTCCCAACTATCCCAAGTGATCTCCTCTCTCCATTTAAGTGACATTTTTGTAGTGCCGGATCAGGAGGAGATGAACTTATTACCATATTTAACAACCCCAGAATTATAATAATCTCTCAAGGAAAATGAGGAGGTGGATGGATCACTGCACTGCATCACACCGCCAACTATGTAAGCCGCCACCACTACTATATCACCGCACTACGATATAATAGCCAGCGGCATAATCACCAAAAATCGACCTCGCCAAGAAAAAAAAACGGCTACACGTAAGTTGAAAAAATGAGGTAAACAAAAAAAGAAACCGGAACTTGTTTCGTAATATATAAAATGGAGTATTAAGCAACATGTTTTGGAGAAAAAAATCATTTTCTTTACAAAAAGCTAAAACAGAGCTTGTTGTGTAGAGAGAGGGTATAGATGAAGAAAATGAAATAATAGCAGCAATAATGCATCTGATTATCATATCATTTCCATTTTTCATTCGGGTTTGACGGGATGTGAACTCCGCTCAGATTTTCCAATTTTGTCGCATTTTCCCCTATCTTGATTAGTAAAAAAACTTTGACTTTGAGCAAATCTGGATTTTTCAAATAATGCGTGTATGTAATCCTTTTGCCTATGCTGTGCTAAAAAAGTGCAGTTTTGTTTACGCCCCTGCACTTGAAAAAGTATTAAAAAGATGGTTTCATTATTGAGGAATCCTCAATGGGCTGTGCTCCGCATTGAACCTGAGTAAGGAGAAGTGAGGCATTTCATGTATGTTTTTTCGCTGGTGGCAATTTTGTGACACGGATGTACACGCTAAATACCTTGTTTTGCGTGTTGAAGAAATCCTATAAATGGGTCAATAAAGATGTCACATTTATGTAAGGTGGAATTGCATCCCCCTCTAATTTATTGGTTTTATCGGATTGCATTACGTTGTCATTCCCTTTTTTGTGGGCGAGAAAAAATGAGAACGAAAAATATGTAGTAATTTGATATGTGTAATGCACATTAAAGTAGTAAACCGGAGCTGAAAACTTCATTGTTTGTCATGTTCATTGTCCATCGCGTCCATCATCAATCGTCACCAGCACCAACGTTGCGTTGCTATATCCTGATCCTGCTCTTTGTAAGAAAAACGCAGCTGTCATTACCTTTGTCAAGCAGTGGGGCATACTATCCATCATCAGGATAAGAGTTGGTCGGTACTTTTTCTGTACACAAACTGAGTGAGCCTTTCAAACTCCCCGTTGGGGGAATTCAGTTAGAAAGAGGAATCTCGGAATTGCCTATTTGTACAGGGAAAATACTCTAATCTCGGAAAACAGAATAACAAATGTGCGGCTGTTGCCAAAAAAAGAGACTTCAAATTGTAATAAAGACAGGCTTAAGAACATTATTTTAAATGGGCTTAGTTCTTAACAAGGTTATTTTTATGATGAGGATGTGTATCGTGGGAATGTACTGTATAGTCGTTAATAGTTAGTGAGATGAAGAATTTAAGCGGAGGTAATTCAAAATTGGCTGCATAGTTTTCATACAGTCGCTCGTCGCTCTCTTTCTGAACTTTGGCTTCGGCTCATTGAAAAAAAATATTTTGATTTGATTTGTTAGACATAATTGCTAGTTTGTAAATGCAAACACAGGGAGCCATGTTTAGATGGATTGGACGTTATTTTCCCTCTCATAGGAGCATAAAAAGCTTTCAAGCTCTCGTTGGCAAAGTGAAGCTCACAGAAACTGTTTAGGAAATGACTCCCAGCAAATTCCTTTGTAAGTGCTGAGGAGACTGTGTAAACTCTAAGCTGTAGGTACAAGCACAGATCGCCATAAAGACGATGCTCATCACATCATCATTCATGACCTGATATGAAAGCAGTCATTTCTTGAGATATGATATGTCTATGACTATTTCCATTTGGAATTCCAAGGAAGGATGGAGGAAAAGAGAGATATTCGAGAAAAGTGTAGACACTGCTGAAATGCTTCGAGTATGGCTCGTTTTATTTTCAAAATATGTTAATATTTTTAGCATAATCCATTCATCAAAACTGAATAAATGAGTGCTTGTTCCCGTTTTCTGCACACATGAGCTATTGCATTTTTACAGGATGAGTGAACTAAACTGCTAGAAAACCTGAATTAAAATGAGATAGTTTTTTCCATGCACTATATAAAAATTTTCAATTTAGGAGCACCACTACAAATAACAAGATAACTCCCTTGTCTTCAGAGTATATAAATAGATAAAATCCAATCGATATATGATTGGGAATCTGCTGACAACACAGGGCATCGATATTATATTCTTAGATTTTTATGCAGCTGAGGACCAGGAGAAAGAATTTTTCTTTCTTTAAAAAAATCCTGATGGGGAATTGGTGAAGATCATCTTTCAACTTTCAGTAGCATTTTTTTCATGTGACAATAATGAGAGAAAATGGGATATGGATTGAAATCAGGATATTTTTTACAAGTTACAATTGGACAAGGTTGACAGTAGTCACTAGCATCATTTCATACATCGTCTTTGCACGTCAAGTTAGGAGAAGGAGTCGCCATCGTGGTCGATACGATTTTTTAATATAATTCCTTCTTACCTTAAAGTATAATAGTAAGACGGGGAGAGAGAGAGGTTTTAGTTGTTTTGGCTAGTTTGGTAAATGATCATAAACATGATCTTGATGATGATGAGGAGCTCATTGTGTAGTAAAATATTCACCAATGCACGGAGTCTCTCCCTCTCTCCTCGTCAGTGGTATAAGCAGTCAGTCAAGTGGACTGGAACTTTTTGGGAATCCCATGAGCTAGCCTTACTAGTCCTGCTATATAGATATAGCATTCCGCAACACAACTTGCTCACATGCCATTTACGATTTAGTTTTGCACTGTGAAGCACGCTTTTCGCCTCAATCTTTTTTAAACTGTGCTGGTGATTCTAGCGCTGTTAGTTGCTCTGCTCAGAAAGCAATCTTAAGAAAAAGCGTTTTTAGTTGAGTGAACAAAGTTTTGTCTTTTCCTCGAGAAGACGCAAGCTCATTTTTCTGCATGGCATAAGTACATTATTTATCTTACATATAAAAGAATTTTTTTTTCTGAAAAGAAAAAATTTTCTTCTTTCTTCGAAGTGGCTTTTCCTGTGAGAGGTTCGCAGCTTCTAACTTACTTTTTTTTACTTAAAGGATGGGATCATCATAGTTTCAATTCAGCGATTAACATATCTTTCCTCATCATAATAAATTCCTTTACGGATGTTGTTGTTCAACGAGGAAATATCTGAGGGCATCCCTAACTTCTTCTCCTGCCGCATCACCATCAACATCAACATAGTCATCGTGATGATCATTTCGTATCAAGAAGACGATGCGATCCTCATCCTCTCATCATCATTTCACTAACAACAGCATATAACACGGAGCCACACACATTCAAATGGGGAAAACTTAGGGATCCCTCAATCTCTGAAGCCCAGGAAAAAAGAGTTATTTAATTCAGCACATTCTCTCCACTTCTATTTTTTATCTGAGAAATATGGGAAAACGCTATTGCATTCTAACTTAATAAGACTGACGACTTTTCTCTTTTGGCAACGACAACAACAGATTTTTCAACAGGAGCATGGAGCATTTTTGTATTATACTGTGAACCGCTCTAACGCAACTTTTTCGACGAGATAGCGGTTTGAATAGTAAAAATAAAAAAAAGTATATAAGCAGTAATAATACTTAGTTGATGGGGCTTTTTTGTAAACAAAATGCGGAATGTGAAATGTATGTGATGTGATGTGAACATCCTTCTCTGTCGTCTGTGGCCCTCCGCGGATTTAGTTCTGTTTGAAACACACACTCTTCTCGCTGCGGTCTTCGAATCTGAAAGCTCTCAGTCCTGAATCTGGCTGAATCGAATAGTTTTAGTCAAGTGGAGTGTCCTCGTGTGTCGAAATGTTTGTGTGATAGTGATATGTGATGCAAGGTGTGATAGGATACAGGAGAAGCAGCGTCTTGCACTCCGACTCTCTATGGGGAGAGAAAATGTAAATAAAAATGTGTGCTAATTTTTTTTCACAAGGAATTTTTCAGGAATAGTGATGATAACGGAAGGGGCATCAACCGACCTAGTGAAAACGAGTTGATTTATGCCTAGCAGATCCTAGGAACCTGTACCTTACTCATGGAGAAAGTTGCCGGCTTCAGGACGCTGCGCTCACTTGTGGGAGTTAGTTCGAAAAATCGAAAATTGTGTTTAATCATTTTATTGTTAAAAATGTAAACTGTGGAGTTTATCTAATCATATATTTATATTAATTTAATTACAGATGCAAATTGTCAGTTTGCGTTCAAAAACTGTCTGTAGATTCCCTTTTGATACTGACGCTGACTGTCACTCGTCTAGCCCTTTAAGAACCGTGGCAAGAGAAAGGAAGATGAATGAAGGGAAACAGTGCGAATCAGCCTCTCCTAGGCTTTGTCTGTGACATAATAATGTCCATTAGTCAGTGAAAGCTGTCAGTTGACATTCAGCCATTGACTAGGAGAGGGTTCCTTTGCTTGTTTCTGAAATCATCAAATCACTGCATTAAATTGTAATAATGCTTTTTTGTCTTCCGGCAATCATCCTTCAAAACGTGACAATTTGTGCTTCTTCCTGAGATTTCCAGAAGATCAACAAAAAATTCCAAGGATGAAGACAGAGGCGAAAGAATAATCAAGACCTGGACAAATATTTAAGCAAAAACTATTGTAAAATTTTATTTTATTTACTAAAATTTGGGCCAGGGGGAATAGGCATTCGTTATAAAGTTATTTAAGACTCTGTTGTTATAAAGCATTAATAGAGTCAAGAACACTATTGGGAACTTGAAAATAATTACTACATTTAATGTTACTCGACCTAAAGGTTCCAAAAGCTACTTTAGGAGCCGAATTTGTGAAAAAAAAGCGAAAGAGAAACGAGGGTTACCTAGATATATAATAAGCATAATATAACTAATAAAAATAATAACGACGTAGAAGACTACCATCATTTTTGCTAAAAGTGCAACTGTCCACACCCGGCCGTAAATATTTCTATAGGTAGGAATCAAGAATGAGAATTGTAAGAAAATATCAAAAATGAAAATAGTGTGCGTGTACCTACCTATATTTCAGTCAAAAAAATCTACAATAGTAGTTTTAAACTTTACTTGTAACCATACTGGACTTCAATTAACTTATAATTTACCTCGCTAATCTCAAATTAAATTTAAGTCCTAAATAGGAATGCTGTCTCCTTCAGCAGTCCGAACCAAGTGTGGCATGAAACATACATGAACCGACTATATTTCTTTGATATAGCAAATTAAGGGTTGTTTTATATATCCTACATTCGAAATAAAATAATCAATGCAGTAATGAGAAATATTTAATTGAGTGTTTCCTCAAGAACACAATGAAACATAAAATGCGGTGTCTTCAAGAAATTCTTTTTAAAAGTAGAATCTAGGTTATCTTTTCTCGTAATGTTAACAACTACAATCGCACTTACTTAATAGATAACACATTTCATATCACATTCGAAGTAGTAAAGGAAATTCCCATTCCCATCTACAGATTAAATAAATAAAACTGATTTTTTCGCACATCATATTCTTCAGCTTTTCAGGCTGCACATATTTCCTTTTTCTGCATTAAAAAAGTGTAACAGGCTCTTTGTCTACTTTTTCTACTCATTCTGTTGCATCCTCATCCTCATCCTAGCACTTCACCATGCAAAAATTCTCTTGGACGAAGAACCGTACGGCACGTTCAGTTCACAGTTGCATTCAGGTAAGCCAGTTTCACTGGGCACATAAAGAAACATGTCTTTGGCTTTATCCATTTCTCATACCTATTGCGTAGCTGCAGCTGTTTTTTTGCTACGTAATGAGGAGAAAAAGGGTGAAAAAGCAACTTTTGCAGATGAGTAATACTCAGCTGATAAGAGTTGAGGTATTTGTGGAGTTTTCATCCTCGTTTCTCTCATTTCAGCTCACTCTACCTTTCCTTGCGAGTTTTTAGTTTTTAATCTATAAAAAGTGTGAGAATTTCATGGAATTTTCCATGTCCTTTCCACAAACATATTCTTATCTTTGCTATATATAGTATAAAAGTGTGACAAAATCGTTTTTAAGTCACTCTGGATGTGTTGCTTCAGTGAGCAAGGCTTATATTAGGTTTCATGAGCACTTCTCAAAAGGAAATCAATACAAACAGTGAAGGGTACAGTACATATATAAAGTGCATACATATTCAGAGAGCATGGGATTTTTTTTTAAAATGTTCAACGGAGTTGGACTTAAAGTTGGATTAGAAAAACCCTTTTCATAAGAAATCCAGCATCCTTTAAGTAAATGGTAAGAAACTAGTTAATCTGTTTTCAGAAGTTTTTTTTATTAATTAAGTCAGTTTGAGTTGCAGGTAGATATTTTATATTGAATTAGCCTAAACCTAGACTCTGGACGATTGTTTTTTTTACATGGTTGTGCATACTAATTGGATTTACTGCCACTGTCATA
>JAHZND010003417.1:9171-25023 GCA_027744115.1 Acrocyrtus sp. NNG-2020 | reverse complement strand
ATCCCAAAATATATATAAATTTTTTTGCGCTTATCCTGAATTCCTCTATCGACTGTGACAAAAGACTCTATTTACTGCTTTTTGGCGAGAGCATTTCATTAAGTAGTTCATCGGCGTGCCCTTGAGCCCGCAAAACCAGTGAATTTTTTCTGGAAAAAGGTTTTTTTTGGAAAGAACAAAGCAAAGTTTTTAGATGAGGAAAAGCTGCAGGAGAAAATAGTGCTTCCGTTGAATAGGAAGCGTTACAGCAACTAGTGACACATTTAATCTTTCGCGGGTGGGTATTTTTTTTGTTCGAGTCCCAGTCTGAAGGCATCAACACCACTTCCAGCAGTGTACCTTTATTTTCCTCGTTTTCATAGTATCTCGCCGAGGCAGGCAGTCATTGAGTAAGTCAAACGGAAGTAAACTTTACACTAGTTGAGTGCCTCCTCCAATCCCAATCTTCACTTATTTTGCCTAGTATTGAGTGACTTTGCCTTTGTGTTTCCGTCGTCAGAAATCCACTTCAAAAAAGTCCTTTGTAGGGCATCAAGATTACAATAGAGCCCAACCGAGAAGGTATTTAGAAAGACAGTGAAGGATGGAATGAGATGACTAGATAAATACTTTCTTTTTCCTCTCCAGTTCCACTTAATCAACAAAAGATAGTGAAGAGAGTGGGAGAGCAGAACGGGAGAGCAACAACTTGAGAAAGATGAAAGGAAAATGGGAACTTGCTGAAATGCGAGAGATCTGAGATGTGACGAACACTTTCAGCAGCTTTCTCTCCTCAAAATAAAATATCCAGGGAGAGGAGAACAACGACGACGACGACCCCAAAATAGGAATAATTTTTTTAAATGTACGCATGCACGACTCCCACATAGATAACTTTGAGGAATCATCCCATAAAAATAATCTACATGCTGTGTGATAAAAAAAAGTCTTTTTTGTAGAAAATTTCCAAAGCTGCAATAGATTTTTTCAAGTGTAATTATTCCACTTTTCCCCAGATTTACTTATCTTTACGTAATAATGGTAAAGTTCGACGTCGACAAAAAAAAGAAATTTTCAAAGTATGAAAGGTAATAATTCAGATGCTTGGCCTGGTCTGTGACAATTGTTTCTCGTGTAGTCTATCGATAAAATGTTTCTTTGGAA
The DNA here is from genome assembly GCA_027744115.1 of Acrocyrtus sp. NNG-2020. Classification (NCBI taxonomy): domain Eukaryota; kingdom Metazoa; phylum Arthropoda; class Collembola; order Entomobryomorpha; family Entomobryidae; genus Acrocyrtus; species Acrocyrtus sp. NNG-2020. Next base: position 23,880 of record JAHZND010003417.1, on the reverse strand, counting down.
AGGTTGTAACGAACTCATGCTCGAAAAATAGCTGCAGGGTAGGTGAATGAAATACTATGTCTGTTTTGCAATGCACACCAAAAAGAAAGACTTCGTTCTGCGTTCATCACGGAGTACACTCCCATCTTTATTTTTTTAGGAGAAGGGATGACTGACTGCACAAAAGAGACACTTTTGTAAATAAGATCTTCCGTTGAGATTTACTTTCGCGGAAAGGTACTCCCTTCCTTGTTTCTAATGTAGGTTGAGACGGAACAAGGAAGAAAAAAATGTATATATTGCAAGGAAAAATATATAATGCCTGGGATAATATCATTTCCAGCAACAGCCTTTGTTTACCTTACCATAATAGAGCGCCAGTTTCTCTCCGTTACTTCCAAAGATGAGAAAAGTTGTGGAGGGAAAGGAGACTTTCACCTACTTTCAAAATCTAACAAAGCCCCGCAAAAATCCCTTGCAGGGGAGATGCTCTAGGGACGTGAAAACGTAAAATATAAACCCCTCAGCATAAAGTACATCAACCTCTTCCATTTCAAAATCAAACGGGGAAGTTGATGCATCACATACAAAAAATATTGCAAAAGGCGCATGGAGTCAAACGAAAATTGGGGTACCTACATATTTTTTTTATATGAACCTGCTTTCTTCAAGTTTTCACTAGCCCTATAAAAGTGCAAAAACTGCAGACTTTCTTCGTATTTCCACTACTTCTAATCTCTCCAGGAAACGTAGTTGATCTTCCAGAACTGATCCAGAAAGTTGGGATGTAAAAGTGAGCCATTGTTTTAAATAGTTCATTTGGAGGAGCGAATAATCTATGTTCGATCAAGGAGAAACTCCACGAATAAAATAAAAGTCTGCCGATGATTAACTTTTTTTTGGGGGAAGAAGCAGGAGAAAAAAACGTAATAAAATTGCTCCCATAAAGTTGAAGATTAGCAGGTGGAAAGGTATCATCCATTAACTTTTTTTTCTAGTTACACTGCTACATCCAAGAAAAACCTTCCTGGAATATATATTTTTCTGAGGTGGAAATATTTCGCGGAAGAAGATGGCAAGAGGAAGGAAAAATTTTTTTCTCGGAGTGGAATGAGTGAGGGAATAAATACGCTCATTCCACTCTCATCCCATTTACTACCCTTCCTGCTGCTTTCTGCTTTCTTCCAGACACATTGCACTACATAATCTGTTCACCTTCCTGGAGCTGCGTTTTTGGAGCTGGTGGTGGAAAGGACCGCATCCCACTGTGGTGCATTGTGGCTTGGCCCGAGTTTTGGCACTACGATGATGGGAGTAAGGTGGAATAGCAATTCCTCGGAAAAAATACGGAGGAAATTGTGTCATTCCGGGCTGTACTACAGGTCCCTGGAGAAATTTACTAAAAGTTTGAATTCAAAGAGTTTTTAGTCTAATTCCCAATGTCCACACCATAAAAATGTCAAAAACTGGTTCAGCAATATCTTTCTCGTTTTCCTGGGGAGGGGAGCGCGCCGCTCCTTCTTCCCCGCATCTCTTATTTTTTCTTGCTAATCTTGGAAAATTGCGTGAATATGTATTACGCAACTATTTAAAGGGAGGAAATGTAAGCAAACATATACTTTTTTGTAGCTGGGAGGGAAAAAGGGAGGAACGGGGGGATATGTGTGTACACTCACAAGACAGATGGAATATTATGAGTGGGAGATAGCCAAATAAGTAGAGTGTGTATGCGGAGCACATCCCGGCTGTAAAAAATTTCGGCTACGGGTTTCTCTTTTTTTCCAGGGAGGCTAAAAACGAGACGGGAAGAGTGTGCAGCAGTGGGGCACTTAGGTCAAATGAATATTTCAGGCGAATATTCCATTTCTCCGGCGAACAAGTTATGTGGACGTGTCAACCATTCCAGTTTATAGATTTAATTTAGTGCTTTCTATTATTATGCTCATTTAAAAAAATATTTCGGCCGGAACAGGAACTTAAACCAGCTCATGTCAGTTTTTGGCTGCTTCTCTTCCCACACAATTTTTTTAGCGGAAAAAACGTAGCGGTGAGATAGCGATAGGGGCTACAATGATGCAACCCTTTTCCGAATTAAATAAAAACTAATTCCACTTTGAAGACAGGAGGAAATTCCAAGTTAAAATAAATATTTACACTTTTCCTTTATTACAGTGAAAATGTCATCCGTGAGCCTTTTCACCAGAGCATATGTGCCAAGAAAAAAAAATATCTACGTGACAGCCATCCCTTTTATTTTTACACTTCCTAGTTTAAGGGGAAACAACCGGAGAAAAAGCTGTGATTCCTTTTTTTTAAACATTCCAGACATCTGCATATATTTTTAAACAATGTCAAGAACCATTTTTCGCCCCTGCTAAATGCAGTGGCACTATCACTTCCTTCAGAGTGAAATGGGAGTCGATAGCATATCCAGTTATTATTGTCCCGGGGGAAGTGTCATAAAGATAACAGGCTGAAAAGCTTTTAATAAATGCGGAGATAATTTCCAGGTCATTGCATTCTCATTTAGCATGCATTTCCACATGCCCCACTCCTACTATTATTACTAATGTTATTTTCTTTGGCAGCTTTTCCTCTTCTTTTTCCCTGGACGGGGAGAAAAGAAAGGCCAATCCAATTTGCATATAGCATAGCCGTAGCCACACTCCCCGTCACTTTCACTGACTGGACAAGAGTACAAAATATTTTTTTGGAAGAAGAAGAAAGATCTCTCCAAGAAACATAACTTTCTTCCAGAAAAAAATAGAAGCTAATCCCTCCCTCCGTTTATTTCTCCCCTCCCATTTTCCTGAATATATCACACTTTCACTCTAAAGTCATAATGACAAGAAATATCTAACCACTTTCATATTTATCCTTGTAGTTAAAAAGGACTATTTATTTTTTGCTTAAACAAACCTTTCAACCTTCCAGAAAGTTCTTGTTGGAACTGGAAGCAGACGGAGTAAAAAAAAATTTGCATAATGCACATTTACATGAGGATCACACACCAGTGAGGGGAGAAAAGAGAAAAGAAGAGGAAAACGGAGTCCAAACTTATTTTATTCTTGGAGGAAAAAGGGAAAACGTATGGAATGGATGTATTTTATGCGGAGTCATTCATTCCGTCTTCCTTCGTCCTCGGCTACGATATATTTTCTTTGCGCGGGAAAAGACAACAGGTACATATTTATATAGGTGGATGTGGATGAGGATGGCGGAAGTGGATATAAACATTTTACTTTTTGTTTTCCTCTCGCTCACTTATATTTTTTTTCTTGGCAGTGCTCCCATCTCCCCTTCCAGATAGTTCCTTTTCATAGGAGAAAATATGGTTTTTTTCACTATGGGACATGGGAAAACCAAACCAAACCAAACCACGTTTATATGAGAGGAAGCTATAGACAGGATGAAAAAGCAGTCTTTGCAAAAGTCCAAAACTAACTTTTCCTGGATTTTCTACTTTCACTTTTCTACACTGATAATGTAAAATGAGACGGCACGATGAATTTATCATGACTGCTCAAGCACTCAATTTAAAAAGTTCAGATTTTCTTCGCTGCACTTTCCGTCTGCGGAATGGGAAGAGTAAAAAAAACTGATTTGAGTTTATTTACAGGCTCCTCTTTAGCACAACTTTTTATAATTTTTAGGAAACTTGTCAAAAAAATAGCCAGGTACTGAGTAAAAAAGGTGTTTTTGGGTCCAGCTGAGCAATCCAGATAAATAGCAGGCTCCTTTTGTAAACAGGACAAAAAAACTGAATTTGAAAGTATAAAAAAATTTATTCTTCCCGGGCAAAAAAAAATTAATTCGACCAGTCACCAACAACTGCTCTCTCTCTCCCTGATGCCTACGCTGAAACACTCTGGGATAAGGTAACTAGCTTAGAGTTCGTTTTCCGTAAATTTTGCGCGCTAACTTTGAAAAGTTTCGATTAACGCTTTCCCATTACCATCCCATTAGCACCGGTAATTCTCCTGTGATATGGACAATGACGTCCCCAACTTTTCCATTAATTCGGAAAACGCGTTTTTCAACTAATAAAGTGCATTAAAAACAGGGGCGCATACCTCCACACACCAACTCTCGCTGCGGCACCCAGTCTCCAAAAAGTGTCAATTTTATAACAGATATGATGAGGGAACACGTGCGGCGTTATATTGTATTTTCCCTTTTTCTTCTTTCCTCCCTCCACAACTCACTCTAATTTATACTGAAACTTATTCAGTCCAAAAAAAATGTCGAGGAGAGAGGACTTGAGGAAAAGTTCCATTTTGTACTTTTTCCTCTTTTTTTTCTCCCTATCCAAAATAATAAGTAAGAGGAGCCGGCTGAATTCATGAATTCATTACAAAACAAGAGAAAAAAAACTTTTTTAGACGCCATCAGTATCATATCGCCCATCGAGAAACTTTAGGGAAATGTTCATTACTCGCTATAACGCATTACCCCACTTACTCGCTAAATTAGAAAAGCTATTCGCTCTTTTTTTTCTCTTCTGTGTGGATGTCTTTTGTGTGCTGGGGGGACGGGGAGTATAGAGAAAAAAAAACATTAGCCGCTCTGACTCTGACTCTGGCTTGTTCCCATCCAATGTGTAAGTCCATTACGTGATGGCCACACTACATCAGTCTAATTCCCCTGCCAATTCAATATGTGCTCGTGTGTGAGGGAGGACAAGAGCTCAATCTCTTATCTAATCATTTTCTTTTCTTCCTTACCGGCTGTTTGGCTCACATCACCAGCACCATCATCACACACATTTACATTATCATTTACTTCCCATCCCATTTCCACTGTTTTTGTTTACTCGCCGCTCCTCTCATTTTCCCTCTCCGTCGGCTTATGGCTACACGGCCAAAAACGTACAAATGAGGTGAAAGCCAACAAAGGACAAATGTTGGACAAATGACAATGATTACGACTATTTTCTCCAAACACACACAGATAGAAATCATGATGACGATGATGGTGATGGTGATGGCATCCCGTTTTTTCCCTTGCTCTATGATAGCGAGTGTCGTGTTGCTTGCCGGGAGTCAGCTTGCACCAGAACCAGCACCAGCACCAGCACCACTCCTGGAGCTCTTGGCTCTTTCCAAGCTATAAATGAGAACCGCAAATAGGATGAGAGAAAAGGAACAAATTTCCGTGTCTAACTTCGTTATCTCATTTACTTACTGCTATTAGCTGTATTTTGTATTCAGTGAGTCGCATACGATTTACAGAACTTTCTTTTTTTTCTGGAAATAGAGAAGGGGGACGGATACGAAGAAGGGGGAAAGGGATATGACTTCATGCCTAAAATTTAGAGCGCACTCAAAGCAACGAGTAATAACTAGAAGGAAAAAGCGTTTTCCGAACTATTTAAACGCTTAATTAGACATGATGGAAAGTGCACAAGAAGGTTCTAACTGCTCCAAGGTAAAAGTTATGAGGCTTATCTGGGCGGCTCTCTAATCATCCTTCTTTTCCTTGTAACCGGAGCGAGAACAAGGTTTTGTTGTGGGGATTAGAGTTGTGCCCGAAACACAAAGTATCGCAATCGCAGGAAAATGTCCCGGATTTAAAAACATCTTTTGAGGGCTGCAAGAAATTCGGAGCGAAATAGGAAATAGTCCATTCATCTTTCTACAAGGAAAACTGGAAAAGTTGGGCTGGAGGGTACACCATAAAGCTGCTAAAGCAGTGTAATAAGAAGGGCTCAATAAAATGGCTACAAAATGGAGTATGCAAATGCATGGAAAAGCATAGTAATTAAGTTAGGTGACAGCCGGAAATTCCAGCCGTGAATAAATTATACGGTGAAGGAGAGAACTACATAAGAGCTGCTATTGAAAGGTCACAAGTCAGAAATTGGCTCGAGGCGAAGTTTTCCAAAAAGAGCTCATTTCAAATTTTCCAGCAAGTCGAGTGTCAGCTTTATTTAGGCAGGTAAAAAAAATTCAGGGAATTTTCGTTTTTAATCTTTTTTCCCCTCTTTAATGTGGAGCAAACTATGGAAAAAAGTGAAAAGCAGTTTATGTATATTTTTCCGAGAATGCCAATACATATTTTTTACGACCTTGTACCAAATACAGGAATTTTTTTAAAAAGCTAAAATTCCGCGAACAACGAAAAAAAATTAGCTGCTAACGAAAGTCTTAATTGCACCCTTAAAAACATTTTTTTTGCTAATGAGCAGCTAGTAAACCGATTTTTTGACGATGTAATCTCACTCTCGTCACCTTTTAACCTGTGTATTAAAGCAATAAAAGTGCATATTTTATTGCTGGGGCATGCATGCAAATACAAATAAGTGGGTTTTATTACAGCCTTCGAGAATAATGAGTGGGCGCACGGTTGTATTATTAGCTGGGGAAGGAGAAGGAGAATTGGAGAGAGAGTGCGTTTTACTTTTTTTAGAGGTTTTCCCATCTAGGCTGAAATCATGCAACTTCCGCCCGAAAAAAAGTTTTTTTACGAACCGGTAAAAACGTTTCCCTCTGCAATTTTCCTTTCGATAATGAAATTTCCATACAGAGTAGCTGTCTCAATCTCACCCAATGTTAATGAATGGTAATGGGAGGGGATCGTGTGGGGAAGAAGTTAAAATTGAAGTAATAAAATCAAGAGGTTGTCATTCCCCCACTCCCAGAGCATTACGCTTTTTGGATCTAGACTCTTTTGCTTTCAGCTCCACTCCACTCCATTCCAAGGAGGAAGTGTTTGAAGAATGGCTTATTTGTTTCTTAATATTAGGTTAGTGAGTGACAAGCTGGAAAATTTATGGATGCATTTGGATTACGAAGAGAAAGGAAAAAGAATTGAATTATATTTTTAAAAGAGCTTTTTCTCTCTCGGGTTGCTGTCGCGTGTGAATAAACTCCATTCTAAAAATAAAATATAAATCCTTTCAAGAAATATAAAATAGACTGGCAAATCCAAATCCCGCTATCCCACTCGGAAAACAATGCTGCCGTTTATCAAGTTCCAGTCGGAGAGTTGCTGTTCAGGGCTGCATGCGATATCCTATACGCCTAGTTTATGCGCTACACGCACAAATTGCAAATTATCCGAAAATTTATTATGGAAACTTGAGAGATTACTTGAAAAATTTTTATTTTCTAGTGGAATGGAAATCACAACTGCGAGCAGATTTCTTATCACTATTTGTTTAAATATGTCTGCTCTTATCAGCCTCTCCAAAAGCTACTTTTTCCCATGTAATTAGCGTTCTAATTTATAAATATTTTTAAACCGAAACATCAACTTGAAAGTTATTTATTCTTTCTTGCGACCGCTTTTTCCGTAGCAAAGTCTGCCACGGGTATATATTTATCGTCTTAAAAAATTTATTTCGCTTTTGCTCTTGGCTCTGTACGTTACGCAACCGGAATCTCATTTTTAACAAGTTTATTTACTCTGCTCGACCTGATCTGATTTTAAAGTAGGTATAACCTCCGCACTTTACTACGTTGTCACTGATCTGATGAAAATTTTTTAAGTACTGTTCCGGTGCCATTGTAATCTCAAATTACCAGCAGATTTATAAGTTTACTCGGAGGTCAGCTAATTTCGCTGTTGTTGAAGGACACCGTAAAGCACTCAAATGAGTGCAAGGCAACCCCAACTCCAGAACTGTTGCCTTTTTCCAGTTATTTATGTCCGCTGAGGTTTCCCTAATAGGCCCATAAAAGTTTCGGAAATGCATCTCCCCTAAATTGGAGACTAAGTTATTTCCACCAGAAGAAAAATAATTTCCTTTTGTACGCCTGTGCATACACACTGGCCAGAAAAACTTATATTGCTACAGTGTACTTACCACGCACGAAGCAAAATCTAAAAATTAATCCTTTCCTATTTCCGCCACTTCCCGTTTTGCATTACCCCACCAGTAAGCTCTTTAATTGCTTCTTGGGACGTTATTAAAGAAAACTTAGGGAGCCATTATAAATATTCCAAATATGCATATCTAAAATTATCTTCACTCGCAACTCGCAACTCGCAGCGGAAACTTTTTTTTTCGCGAGGTCCTTACGCTCCCCGCTTACTAACTGGATATTAGCCGTGAAATTGCAATTGGAATGCAAGAAAACTATAATCTTGGGATATGCAGTTGGCGACTCCGCTTTAAAGTTTTTAGCTTTTGCCTAGGACACTCCTCCACTTTTCCTCTTTAACTTGTGTAATCCCTCTCGTGTGCTTGGTAAATAAGAAAATTGTTAAAGTTTATGCAAACTCGGGGCCGAGCCAAATAAAAAAATGTTAAGCGCGTCTTGTTTAAATCTCATTCCGAGAGGCAATCAAAATCAGGCAGGGAAGGTTTTAACCGCACAAAATTACTCTAATTCGCTTCGAATTACGAAATCATCCTTTTTTCCTATCTCCCTTACCAAAAAGCTACCGTTTTTAAGGATTTAAGATGAGCTAACCTGAAAGGAAGGCTCTTGAAGTCGTGGTGAGCATAAATGACCTCCGAAGTTGACTTCCTATCACATAGGAAATTTTGTTTCGTTGGCGCCTTCGAGTTATGATTGGTCTGGTCGCAGAACAATCGAACATTCTTCAACTGCGGCATACTCATGATGGATGACGTGATCCGATCATTGTCGAAGGATGTTGGTGAGCTGGTAGGGGTAAACGTGCACGTTCCATTCAGCCCATAAAATGCATTCCAATACAGTTCATCACACCCAGAGGACCTGCAACAACAAAAAATATATTCAAATATTACATTTTACCTTCCAAATTTTATTTCCTTTTACCCCTCGCCACACACAATTTTACAATTTCACCCTTTTTAAAAGTATTTCCATTTTTATCCTTGTGGCCACCTCCACCACTACCACTAGTGCACAGTGGCAAAAGCAGCAAAGGCTACTCCAAAACCACTTGAGAGTTTTTAACAAGCTCAATTTCAAAAGCAATAATCAAGCTCATGTCAAGCGAGTTCACAACAACAAATAACAAGCTCGGTTCCTTTTTTTCAGCAGGTTGAGCTCAGCCAAGCTCAACCTCAGCTCAAAGGACAGAAGAAAAAACAAGCTCCCATTACAATTACGAAACGGTAGTAAGGAGCAGCCGCATTTAATGGGTTTACATTGTCCCATTAACGTCTCTTAAAAGGGCCCTTAATCTCCATCTATTGTTTCACTCTTATAGCCTATCCACTGTTTTATTCCTTAATGAAATTTTTTTTTTCGAGGACAAAAAAAAAGGATTTCAATGTTATTTTTCCACATATTTCTTCTCATTACTATCGCTCCTTCTCTGTGATTGCCCATATGTTGTTTTTTTTCCTACTCTTTTCGCTTCTGTACACCCTTCCGTAACTATTTCTCTCTATTCTCCACCAAATTTAAAACTTTGAAGACATGGTGACCTTCACACAAATTTCGGGTTGCACATGGTGGCAACCTAAAACCTACGTAAGTTCCTATTCCTATATAGAGGTGGTCACCTTCACTCTCCAATTCCCCTCTTGCTACTTGGACTCGATCATGACTACGCTTGATTATTATCATCATCATCATCATTCCCTAACCATTATTATTCCCAATCATCATTATAATCATCAGTCCCTTCTTGAGCTGAACACAATCTTTTTTTTCTTCGGCCTATCCTTTGAAATTAGGAGAGGGATGCGCACCAGCACCAAACAAATAGTCGTGAAAGGACAAGACAAACACATTCGAAAAGGTAGCGAAAGCTATATTCTGGCTGAATGGAAGGAAATTTTTTTTGTAAGGTTCATTTTTTCTGTGTTGTTTGGGCCATTACATTATTATAGTTATTATCACGTCTCATCAGTTATTTATTCTGTGTGAGCTTTGATGATGCTCATCATTATACTCATTTTCACAGCGTATGATATTACATGACCTTTTTCGAGAAATCAGGAAAATATCAAATTTTCAGGAGAGATGCGCAGATCCAGTGCCACAGTTGCACACTTCAATCAACATCAAACCTCATTTACTGTTTGCGTTACGTTTTTACGTAAAAAAAGTGTACTACTATTATCTGCGGCTGTACTTTTTTTCGGTGTAGCAATAATGAAATAGGTAAGGCTGGTTTAACGAAGTGGATTAAAAAGTGGCACAAACAAAAAAATTTTCCATACAGCGATGCGATAACATTATTGCGATACCTTTTCCCGATCAGTTTGACCTAATTCCGTCAGATTTCGCTGAACTCAATGATAAAATGAGGATTTGAATTCGGTTGAGTGAGAGCTTTAGCTGCACGGTTCGCTAACTTCACTCCAGGAAGGAAGAATTCCGGCAGTTTTGCGGTGATAACGGGGAGTAATTTTAATACGAAAATGTATGAAATTTGGATCGGATTAGAAGTACGCTCTTGAAATTTTATTCATTTTTATCCATCTAAAAAAACGAAACAGTGTGGAAAGTGGAATATAGAATATGGATTTGCTCTCTCTAGTCACACACCAAAAATTTGTCCAACCACGACCTTGCTCCAATCTCAGGGCTGGGGCTGTACAGCATCGCACCCGGAGCGGGACTCATTTTTTTTGGCTCGAAAGCTTATTAAAAGTAGGAACAACGAACAAGTAGTGCTGTACAGGAAGCACTACTGCTGCCGAGATTAATCTCGCAATTCAATGCAAAATGCAAATATTGGCAAACTTTTCTAAATAAAAGCGATATCCTTGTAGAATTATGCAAAAAAAGGGGTTTCGTTTTTTTGCCATCTCCTACACAGCCATGAACAGGTCCGCAAAAAAAATTTGTATCTGCATGGCGCGCTCTCCCAAAAAAATACACAAGTGTGGAGTGAGCGCTCTTTTTAAATTATATTTTCATTTTTCGGAGAAAACACAGCATGGTAAATAGGACATGGCAGGAATGTGGATGTGGAATGATAAAAAGGGAAGAGTAGCAATAGTAATAAGCTTTGAGCTTTCTCCGCAGTTTATTCTCTCCATAGTTTTGCTTTCATGCATGCACAATCAACGAATTTTACTGCTGGTGGTGGCCAACAAAAAAATAGTTTTTACGTAGAAAGAGGACACCGATAATGGCATCATGCTGTAGAAAAAGGGAAAAGAGAGAAAGCTTTAGCAGAGGGAGAGAGGAATCCATAAAAATGCATAAAAACGGAACAATGAAATGTACTGGAAAAGTAAAAGTAGGCTCTCCTTTCATTTTTTATTAATTCATATTCAGCTTATTTAGATTTAGCCATTTCTAAATAAAACGAGAGCTGCTATATTCTCCTCTGCTAAAATCACTGTGAAAAGGGAGCGTAACCCTTTTACCATTTCAGTGAGCATTTTATATTCACAGCGAAAAACACTTTTCAGAAGCTGCCCCTTAAAAACCAAATTGCAAAGTGAGGCAGAAGTGCATCCTCAAAATGGCTCTGATGAGCAAGTCATCCTCATTCCTACAGCCTTTTTAGGACTAGTCGTTGGCGGGAAAAACGGGTGGCACGCCAAAATACTTACAATTTTTTTTTCAAATGGATATCTCCTTTCCCTCCCGGCTACAATTCCCCCTTGAGTGTATCCAAAAAATTTGTAGTTTGCTTACAACTTGGACCGCACACTCCTAATAAAAAATGTATTCTGGATATTTACAACTAGCGTAATTCGCATTCGCCCTCAGATCTACATCCTAAATTTTCAACATCCACTCTCTCCTCCGTCTGGAATCAAGAAGTGTTTAGCTGTAAATAGATCCCCAAGGCCATGATATTTTAGAGCGATTTACATACAATACCAATAACAAACCCTTTTCCCGAGCTGGAGCTATCAGGACAAGTCTGCATTTTAGGCAGAGTGCCAGTTGCACTTCTCTAATTTCCCGTGAAAATAATCCAAAACTTGTCATGAAATTATTTTTTTTTCAGGAGCACTTTACCAGTAGCCTTCCTTCTCCTCTCCTCTTCACAAAATTTATCTTGGAAAGTAAATCTGAGGATTTTTTTTCACAAAACATTTATACAATTCTCGATACAGCCTAAACTGTCAGCTTTTGCTCGCTATCACCTTATAAACTTCTTATTATTAGTGACACCGCACGTGTCCCGTGACATGAGAGCACACCCTTCCCGTCTCATACCGGAGCTTGCTTAAGAGAAAAAATATATAAGGTATTTCCTCTGCTTTTCAAGGTAATAAGCTTACATTTTTATTTTAATGACACAAAGAAATAAGAAAAAAGGATATCGCTGGGCGAGGATAAAGTGCAAACCGATCCACGCACAATGTAATTTTTAAAAGGGGAAAACTATTTTTTTGTGCAGTAATGCTGCCGCAGCTTTAAGCCAAAGTAGACAAGCGTCTCCCTATCCCGTCTTGTTAGCCAAGCTTAGAGTTGACACAAAGAACAAAGCTTAAGTAAAGGTAGTTGGGGCTCGAGCTCTCCAATTTTTTGTAGTTTTTAGGTCTGCTATCACGCACAGGAAGTTATAATAGGAGAGGAGAGCTAAAAGAGGCGAGCCGGAGAGGGAAAAACAGGCGTAATATATTTCATGCAATCTACATAAAGTGTACATGTGTTGTACTTTGTTACTTTCCTGAATTAGTAAACGGTGGCATTGGCAGTGCCACTGCCACTGCGCCCGCTGCTGGGAGCTGCAGTGTGTGTGCAAGCATAACGAGCAAAAATTTTCCCTGCTCTTGGCAAGAAAAAAAAACTTATGCCTAAAAAATTCCCAGAAGAAAAGGAGAAGCTTTAGGTTTCAGCCTTGTTCCTTCAAATCCTCTATGAGAAAATATTGTCCAGTAAGAACTTTTCATACTCTTTCTCTTTCTCTTCCACTCACTCTCCATTTCCATTCATTTTCCACAATGCCTCTGGTCCGCTCCTTAATATTATTCCATTCTTTTCTCAAAAAAAAACTTCAACTTGTTCTGAATACAAAAGCTTCCCATTCTTCCTCAAAAACTGGGCTCATATAATGTCCTTTTCTTTCCGACTTTTTTTTCATGGATTTTCTCTCTAGATCCGGTCTTGTCGTCGTCCATGTTCCATTCTGGAACTCGCTCCGCTCGTTTCACTGTAGAAAAAAGCGGAGAGTGGAAGAGTAGAGCAATTGATATTTTCGATTCGCTGCATTGACCAGGGAAGTCAAGCGAGAATATTATTATTACCAGAATGGAACATGTGTAACCAGAAACCAGCAAAGTCGAGGCAAAGAAGAGAAGATGGAAGAAAAGAAAAAAAACTTTTTTTCCCGGTCCGAAATGTCCTTTTAATATGGGATACTCAACTATGTAATATGCATATCTGGTGGGTGTGCAATATGTTGTCCTTTCGCAAACTGGCTACAGTTACAATTTACGGCCCTAAATTGCCTATTTATTACTTACGACAATGAACATGCGTGCACAGTTAAAGCTGGATGGAGAAAACGCGAACGGCCAACGGAACAACGAGAACGGGTCCCAAAAATGAAATGCATAGTCATCATCCTCAGTGATTAGCATTAGAATGGATGAATGTGTATCCGAAACTATTACAACCGCTCCATCCATTTATCCTCGTCCTACGCTTTTCTCAACTGCTTCCCAACTTGTTCTCTCTAGTCTCCGTAATGAAGATCATCACAATTCACTGTGATCGCGATCGCGATGATCAATAAAATGTCGGTTTTCAACTTCAGTGGCTGAGCCGAGCCGCTTTTTCAGTTTTTTTCCTGACAAAAATGGGCATCACATTTATATCTCTTTCTGTCCCAAACTTTTTTTTTATTATTTTCCCCCTAAAATTGCTTGTTTTTCTCAAGTTTTTGTTTTGAATCGTACAACATCAAATATTTATATGTACTTTAGGACAACTGCAACCGAGGACAAAAAAACTGAATCGCACTATTTGAGGGAAAATGAGAGGAGAGTTGTTGAAAACAAAACTGAAACTTTTTATGCGGTCACGTTCACTTTCACATATTAATTTTTTAGGATGATGACAGATGCGTCCATTACAACGAGCGCAGAATGTAATTGGGTATTTAGGGAATAATTAATTTTTGTAATTTTAGGATTCAGACGCAAAAGCACATTTTGTTGTTGAGTTGTAGTGGTGAGTGGTAATAGAGTACCACAATAATATTGCTTAATCCCCTCACAGTTGTTAACAAGAGGGAGAAGAATAGCATTTAATCTTACATTAAACCATATTTTGTAAAGGGGAGTTCATTACACCATGCAAAATAGGATTTTCCCAGGATTTTGACCAAAATCCTTGCATTGTTCTCCTCAGTCTCGTGAATCGTGTAGACCCTTCATGTAAAGCTAATCGCAGGTGTTTTCCTATTTACGATTGCAGCTCAAATGCAAAAACTTGTGAGAGCATACTGAATACTGAGTAATACGGCAATTGTTGTCAACTTGTCTTTCATTATCGACGTTAATTGACAGGTCGTATAAAAAACCTTTTTCAGATTACCTTTTTTTTGTTGGAGAGCGCGCGGCACTAGCTCGCAACGCGAGAAAAAATAAATTTATTATGGACTAACAGAAGAGAAATGTACACGGCACATTTCCCACTTTACTACTACTTCATCTTCATCTTTTTTTTTATTCTCGCACTCTACCTTCGGAGAGGAACCAAAGGGAGCCGAAGGCTAAAAACTTACTTTTTTTTCTATTGTTGCTTAAACTCGCTTAAAGTGACGGTGTGCAGAAAAAAAGCGTTTTATTGTGCGTGTCTCTTTACATTTCAGTTTACGATTCCTCCTTTGTGGCACCAGACGAGGGAACAAGAAACACTAAAAAAA